>JANHGN010009065.1:0-60986 GCA_024605025.1 Megaceryle maxima
GCAGAAAAGGCCTTGACTCTGCTCAGCAATAACAAAACCAGCCCTGAATTGTCAGCACTGTTTTCAGCACAAATCCATATCAGCTACTCTGAAGAAAATTGACCCTCCCCAACCAAAGCCAGTACCCAAGTGCACTTGTATGCCTGTCTTCTCCATTCTAATCCAGATGGTTTTGAAGTGACTGAGGGTCCCCCTTACCTCTTGGAAAGGATGGCTAGGGGAAACCCCAGGGATCTGAATCATCACTTCTCTGAGGTAAATGGCATCATCGTGCCTCTGTCAGCAGCTGTCATCAGAAACTAGCTGGGCTCCCTTTCTAGTGCGCTTCACTCATTCTTGAGCAAACTCTGGGCAACTTCCTGAGAGCAATAACTCTTCTTGGAATCTCTTGAAGTGTATCTAAATATTTGGTGGTTGCTGTAGCATGGCAATTCCCAGTGTGTGCATGTGCCACAGTGTTGTGCCAGGTGAGGACTGGTGCTGGGTGACCCATCAGGGCGTAGGACTGCCTGCAGACCCACCCCGCCCTGCTGCTGGTGCCCGCTGTTCCAGTTTTTCCCCAAGGAGGAGCAGAGCTGGTGGGTGCTCCTCAGCAGATCCACCTCCTTCGTGTTTATGGGTTCCAAATGAAATCCTGTTAAACAGAGAGTGTGTCCCAGGCGCATCATCAGCCATGAGCTCAGGCTGACCAAAATGTTTGCCTTGCCACTGTGCACTAGTGACAGTCTGGTGTGCTGCTCTCGGGCAAGAGGGGCGTGGGCAGTTCCAGCCACCCGAACAGTGGTGGCTTCAAGAGCGAGGGCAGCTCACACTGCTGGTCTGGCCCCCAGCACTGCTTGTTTTCCTCTCAGGGAAGATCCTTCCTCAGACAAGCATGTGCTCCCAGCTCTATCTCAGGATCTGCTGATCACTTTCCTAAAGAGTGTGCACACAGAGCCCTTGAGAAATGCCAAAAATTACCTGGGTTAACTTTGGGAGATACAGAAACTCTCAACTAACAGGTTTATTGAGATGGTGTCACAAGATCAGTTGTATCAGGGCTCCTATTTGAGACACTGCATCATGCCTGAAGACTGCAGCATTCCTCGACGAAAGCCTTCGAAGTGCGAGAGTGGGATGCCAGCATTTGGCGGCTGGTAGCCAAGCATGCTGTGAGCTGGAGGGAGGGAGGGAGGGAGAGAGGGAGGTGTTCCCTGGGAAGGAACCTGCCAGTTGTTTCGTCCTCATAAATTCAATGTAAACCAAGTTTGTAGAAAAACAGGGTTTGTTGTTGTTTTTTTTCCCTTTGTTTGTTTGTTTTTAAAAGGCTGGAATGAGAAGTCATTTTCCAATATCAGGTCCTTATGTTTCCACAGAAACATTTTTATTTGGGTTTAAGCATGTTTGTGTTTACAGGTCAGGGGCTGAAGCCCTTGTCTCTTGCTGAGGTGAAGAGAGAGAACTTGAATTTGAAGAGCAAAAGGAGTAGATGTTGAATGAGAAACTGCTACTTGAAACAGGAATTTCACCTGTGAGCAGGAGGCGTAACGCAGTGTCAATAAACTGTGGCTGCTCTTTGTTGGTTTCCTGCTGAAAGCAGAAGAGCTATTCTGGCTTTTGGAGTTCAGTGTGTGCTGTGAAACACTGAGCTGAGCCACCAGCTCTAGACAAGGTTCCGCAGACACTGTGAGGCTAGCCAGTGCCTGACCGGTTCTCTCTGAGGGCAGAGGTGTCTGAATCACAGTGCTGGGGGAAATTTGTTGCTTTGATCATCGAAAGTTCGTCCAAGAGGAGCTGATTAATAGTTTTTTCTTGCTGTGGAATCTGTGGATGCTGGCTCTTTAATCTGCCAGGAATGTGAGGTCCGGGTGCGTCATTGTGCTTCTCCAGCAAAGCACTGGCTTCACTTGCAGCGTGATGCAATGGGAGCAGAGGTGGGAGGCTCAAGCAGGAGGTGACTTCCTACCATGTCAAAAGGCCATGGGTCATCTCCGTTAACCACAACTCCTTTTCTTTGGGGCGTGAACTGTAATTGTATTTGCATTAAATCTAGTATTTCCGCGGCTGCTGCCAAACACAAGTAGTGTGGAGCTGGTGAGGTAGCCGGTGTTGCCCGTGACAGCGAGCGAAGTGCAAGGGTGAGCTGTGGTAGGGGGTAGCTGCAGGGGTGAGCATTTATGGCTCTGCTTTTGCTGTAACCACCAGGGCACAAGCTTGTTGCTCCAATGTGTGCTGGTAAGAAGCACGTGCAGTGAGAGATGGCTTGTAATTGTGTAATTGTTGTGTGTAGCCTTTGGCTGGGGCCAGTGAAGCTGGCACTTCCAAGGGCTTGTGGTGAAGGAAAGAGGCAAGTGGGACTGGTAGCAGCCGGCTAGAGCTACTGTCTGCAGCTGCCCAGCACTGCCTGAGAGCAAAGCATGTTGGCAGTGGTTTCTGCAGCCTGTTGTCCTTGCTGGAGTCAGGCGGTCTTGTGCAAGGTGCTGCAGGCAGGGCTGGGCTGGTGGTCTGCTCTATGCTGGGCTGTGTGGCTCCTCTACAGGGCTGCTGGCTGCACAGCCAACCTTCCTTCTGGGAAGGTTCCTGGGAGATCAGTGTGTTTTGCCAGTAGGATGGGGCTGTGTGAGCAGCCAGTTCTATTTTGGCTGTGTCTCTGATCACGTGGGAGATGGTGCAACTCTACAGAGTTGGAGTGAAACCCCACACAGGTTAGCTTCCTTGCCCCCCAGGCCTGGTTTAGGAAGGTTGCAGGAAGGCTTGGAAGTGGGGAAGGCTCCTGAGAGCTGGGAAGGGAGAATAAAGGCCAGGTTTGGTGGTCAGGTGTGGGACAGCCTCACAGCCCAGCTTCAGAGCCCCAGTCAGTGCTGGGTGGTCCAGCTGGTGGAGTTGGCTCTGCTGCCCAAAGGAGAGTTCTTGGCCTTCTCTTCTCGCACCCTCCATCTCTGTGCTGGGCAGCCATTAGCATGGCAAACCTATTTCAGGGAAGCAGAGTTAGGTGAGAATGTTTCCTTTTGGACCAGTTCTCAGACAGACCATAAAGGCTGTGGCTTGTCTTTCTCCCAAGTGCTGCAGCCCTTCCTGGCTGGGGAAGGCGACTGTCATCGGCAGTGTAATTAGCTTAAAGGAATTGCAAAACTACAAGCTGGGAGGCATTGGCTGCGCTGGCTTTCTGGGGGCATCTTCTGCAGTTTTGCACCCTATTGACTGTGCCACATGTGGTCCAGACCTCACTAGCCTGTCACTGTTGCCATGTGTTGGTCTCGTGTCCCAGTGCAGATGGCAGTGCCCCTCTTGTAAGAGGACAAAGTGGGTCAGGAAGGGGATTTGAGGGGCTTTCACAGCAAGTAGGGGGTTGGATGAGAACTGGTGGGTGGCCTGTGGTGGGAACAAGTGAGAGCACAAGAACATCTCCTGTGCCGGAGCTGGCAGCCAGCGTGTGACTCATGCTGCCCTACTAGAAATCTAGCTGCAAATCCTGCCACCTTCCCGTGTGCCTTCAGCCACCTTCAGGACAGCTGCCCCTTCCCCATACTCACTTCTGTGATTGAGAGGCTGTGTGCTGACCGGACCTGCAACCTCAGGCCATTCCTCCCTGTGTGGGAGTTACTGTGCATGGTTCATGGGAACAAAGCACAGTTTCTGAAAGCTCTGAAAGCTGCAGGGCGGTAGAGGACGGCAGGAGGATTGAGCTTGGTGCCCTGGCTGAGCCAGCACTCAGAAGCTGTGCCTCTTCAATAAGTTTCAGTTACACTCAAGGACTATTTTGCAGTGTGGTAAATAAATCGCTGGCAATTGAGCCAGGAGGAGGAACCAGCCCCTTGCTGCAGCCAGAGTCACGGCTGACAGACCAGCCTCTTCCCGCTGTGCTGTCTCTGTTTTCTGCTTTGCTGCCTTGTCACACTCTTTGTGTAACTGGTGGGGAAACGCCAGCACCTCGTGGCACTGCCCGGCCTCGCTGCAGAGTGCAGTCCTGTTTGGAAGCCGCGCGTTTGGCCTTTTGTGGGAGCTGAGTGGCACGTGCCACCTGCACCCCATCACCTGCCCAAAGCAAGTCTCCTTTCTCAGTCCTACCTGGAGACTCTGTGACTCAGGTAGTGGTATCTCTTGCTGGTTTGGGTAACCACCTTGTCTGGTTGGAGGCCTGCAGGAGCTGGGGACGGGGGCTGGGTGCAGTTTAGGGCACTGCTGGTATGGGGAGAGGGTAGGAGCTCTGAACCTGCAGCATGTAGGTTGTGCAGCCTCTGAAGTCAGTGGCTTGCTGTGCAGGGCCAGGGTGCTGCCATGTCCTGTTTGGCTTCTGACTTGCAAGCACCAGAGTTACTGGTGTAGAAGTAATATCAGAGACTGCAGAGAACAGCAGCCTTTGATTTCATGAGGGATCAAAAGCAGCAGCCCAGTTCTGTCGTTGCACTGACAATTTGCTGCCTGGCTTGTGCTTGCCTTGGCACAGGCACCAGAGAGTTAGAACTAGGAGCGATGACCGTATCTTCACAGGAAAATACATGCAGCTTGTTGTGTGAGGAGCTGAAACCGACCCGCCGCGGGCTGGCCAGAAACACAGGCACAGAGGACACAGGGTTAACTAGGACTGAAAGTCAACAAGTGCATATGAAAGCAGGAGAGTTCATGGAAGAGGGGAGGTGGGGTCTGGGAGGCTGTGGAGCAGATACCACCACCCTGGCAGATCTGGCTGGACCGGAACAGCCTCCAGGGTGACTTAAGAGCTGCGCCGTCAGACGGTCCGTGGGCTCTGGAGAGCTGGTGTGACTGGGCAGCTGCGTCGGCCGGCTTGCTCACGGCGCTGCTCCCTGGGAAGGCACACGGGGGAGAGACATGGAGTTTCCTGTCTAGACCCCAGTAATTGCACGAGGAGGGGTTTGTACATAAGCTCCTGTGCTTTCTCCAGTGATTACCAAAGCAGAAACCACCAGGCCACAGCTCCTCGGAAAGGAACACCTCGCTGCTGCCACACTTCTTGGAAAATGCAGCGACTGTCTGCTCCTTGCTCCCACTTGCTGTGGGCTGTGAGCTGGAGCAACCTGCCATGCTGGCTGCCGGCCTGCAGGAGAGCTCAGGCAGTTTGCAGCCCCCCAACTGCAGGTGCAGGTTTCCCTTGATGCTCAAGGGATGCTCCTTGAGCCCAGGGATGAGTCTCCTTGGAGGCTAGTTTTGTGAGGAAGGAGTAAAAGTGCCAGGACCAGCCCAGGTCCTATTGCCCCAGAAACTACACAACTGAGGAGGGTAAGGGAAAAAAAAATTCCCTGAATCCTCACTTGCATGGGGCTGCAGGTGATGCTGAAGTAAAGAGATGGTTCTTTGCCAGGAGCTCTGGGGCTGCAGCCAGGGGAGGGCAGAGCATGCCCAGCATGGATCATTGTGGCCCAGGACAGCCACCAAATGCTTCTGCTCTGACTCAGGTCACGCTCAGGCCCCCTCGTCCTTGGGGAAGTGGGGTCCGAGTGCTCTCCAGCATGGCTTCCTACCAAGGAACGTTTGAAATCCTGCTGCATTAGGAGAACAGAGCTGTGGGTTGCAGCCTGCCTGTTCCTGGGTGCCTGTGCAGGGCCCCGGGCAGTGGCAGGACTGTCTGGCTCTCCTGAGCTTACTGCTGGGGCCAGCCTGCCCTCAGAGAGCTGCTCTCTAGAAACATCTCTTGCTGCCTGGTGGGTACAAGGGGGAGGGGAGAGGACAGAAAAGCCAGAACCCTTTCAGACACTAATGTAATTGCATAAAAAAAAGATGGTTTAGTAATAAATAAATGCAGAGAAGTCAGCTCTGCTGACACCACTCTCCTCCAGTCAGCAGAGTGAGGCGGAGCTCAGACCCACGCCGGTTTTCCAGGACCTGTTTCCCCTCCACAGATTCAGTTCCCTAGATGTGAAATCCTTCGACGTCTGACCGGGCAGTGTGAGAACAGCGTGGTGGTGGCAGAAATCCTGCTTGTGCGTCAGTCAGTCGTTGGCAGCAGGAACCCACACTGCGCCTTCTCTCCCGCGGTTTCCTGAAAAGCAGCTCTTGTAAGCGAGAAGGATCCCACGTGTTGGGGGACCGTGTGAGAGGGACAAGGAGCCCTTTGCCATGCCCATGGCCCTAGCTGCTACTGACAACCTTTACTGTTGTAATAAAAGCCCTTCAGTATTTAGAAACGGGGCTGGAAGAGATGTCCTCATGGCCTGGGCATTTCAACTGCGTGCACAGAAGTGTCACTGCAGGTCTACGGCAAGAGGGTGGCTGGGGAATGGTGGTGGCAGGACTTCACAGCCAGACTGCATGTTTCTTCATTTATGGGCCCCAGCTCCCCGTGGGCTTGCAGGAACTGGGGAGGCTATCAGGGGAGCATCAGCTTTGCAGTTCTTGCTTGTTGCCAGCCAGCAGTGGCCGTGTCCTCTGGCTCACGAGCCTTTTCGGCCAGGAAGCTGCTGCTCGGCAGGGACCAGCACGTGCTTTTGCTGCAGCCTGTGCCCGTGGGTGCCACTCTGCACCAGGCGCTGGGGGAGCACCTCAGAGCAGAGTGTTTTTTACCCTGCAACAGGGCAGTGCTGAGGACTTTGGTGGTTTGGAGCAGGCTTTGGAGGGTCTCTCAAGCCATGCTGGGCTCCTCTGCCTGTGGCTGGGGAGGTGATTAGTAGAGCCCACGGCAGGCTGCTCTAGATCAAGGTCTGGGCTCATATCGTTTACTAATAATCCTGCTAATGTTTATTGGTACCCAGCTTGGCCCAGAGACCAAGCTCTGTTGAGCTCTGTGTGGCTGTAACTGCCAGGAGGTAGCGGGAGCATTGTGCCGCAGCCATCCCCATCAGGCTTTGCTGAGAAGAGGACAGGAAGCCCCTGAGGGCTCCCCTCACCAGCTCCCCCACCCCACCATCCCAGCTCTGGGGAGCCTCCCCGAGTGTCCCCCCCAGCCTCTAATGAAATGCCTTTGGAGTGGTGCTTTCCCTGCTGCCCCTGAAGGAGGGCTGCAGCCAGGGGCAAGGGCTCCCTGTCCTCACACAGCAACACCTTCTGCTGGCCTGGTGTCTGCCAGAGACTGTTGTGGCTGTTGTTTGGAAACCCAGAGAAAACAGTCAAAAGAGCCAAGCACCAATTTTTCCAGTCACTGAGGAGCACCCAGACCAGCAGGAAAAAACGCTGCATGCTGAATTCCTATCTTGGGATGCACAGTTTCAGGCTGCTTCCCTGCCAAGCCCAGCCTAATTAGAGATGGTTAAGGAAACACATGTATTTGGTGATGATGCGAGGGAATTTCTGATAGAAAGGAGGGTCTGGGTTTAGCAAAAAAGCCTTTTTTACCTAACTGCAAAAAGATTTTGCTGTCTCCATAAGGAGGCCTCAGTTACAGGCCTAATGTTAATTCCTCTCTGGGCTTCCAAGTGTTACAGGATCTTACTTCCTTTTCCTTCCTTGCTACAATTAATGTATCCCATTTTTTTTCAGCTCTGCTGTCGCAACAGCTACAGCAGCTCTGAGGAGAAGGTTTCAGAGGGAACAAAATTCAAAGTCTGTGTAAACATTGCCCAGGCTAAATATTAACACTTCCAGGATGCCCCTGGAAATGATTAACCACTGTCCTCACTTCGGGATACCCACAGGGTCGTGCGTGCCCTCATCAGGCTGCTTGCAGCTCTGCTCTTGGCCCCAGCACCCTGGCACATGCTGGCGGGGCCACGGTGAACCTTAACTTTTCTCTGGGTTTTCTGCCTTGCAGCAGAAGAAGTCGTACCTGGAGCGGAGTGTGAAGGAAGCAGAAGATAACATCCGGGAAATGCTGATGGCCCGAAGGGCGCAGTAAGGGTGCGGTTTCCCCCAGGCCTTCCGTGCCACCCTCTGCGTGGTTTTGGGCAGCTCTGCCTGGTGCTGCTCACCCTGCCCAGCTGCACCAGCTCCGTGCTGCCCCAGCTCAAATAAAACTGCTGCAAAGCCTGAGCTCCTTTCCTCTGTCTGCCACCGTCGGGAAGTGGTGGGATTTGGGGTGAGGGCCCTTGCCCCTGTGGAATGCTGCTTCACTTCAAAGCAGCCGTAGCCCTCGCCCTCTGGAAGGAAGGACACTGCTTGGTGTTGGGCACCGGGGAAGGCTTCGCTGTGTTGTTCTACCAGAGCAGGGCTGGCAAAACTGCGCAGGGAAAGCGGGGCTGTCAGGGTAGAGCAGAGCACGGCTGGCTGTTCACAGGCTCCTCCAGGTCCACGACGGGTGGCCATTTGTGCTGTCTCAGCGGTGACAGGCCCTGGTTCCCTCCTCATACACACGTGCCTGGCAGAGCCCAAGCACGGCCCTGAGCTCGTGGAGGGCCAGTGCCACCCTGTGCTGTGTGCTCGCAGTGCACCAGCCCGGCTGCCTCCCCTGGCTTCAGTGCTTTTCTGCAATGGAGCTTACAGAGACATTTCCCCTCCTGACTGTAGCTCCTTGGGATCTTGGAGCCCGGGGGGAGGAGGTTTCCAGGTCCCATGGCCAGCCACCTGCACTCTCGCCCCTTAGACATACGGGACCTGTCACACTGTGGGCTGGCCCTTTGCCACCTTCTTCCCCCAGGCTGCCAGGCCATGTCACCTGCGCCTCGGCTGGTCACTGGTGCTCCACACCCACACTGGCTGCCATGGCTGCTGCCCTGCTTCACTCACAGTCTGCACTGCATGTACCCACTCAGCGGGGAGCCCTCTCCCAGGACAGAGTTTAGAAGGAGTTTAAGAAGAGTGGACAGACTGTGCTGATCAGATGCTGGACAAGTGTATGGACCAGCTGGTGATTTACACCCCACTGGTCCTTTCACCCCCAAGCCTCACTATTTTCCATACTTGTTCCTCCCCAAAATCACCTACACCTCTGTCTCGGGGTACTCCACTAAACACCCTATAGCAAGTGCTGGGCAATCCCAGACAGCTTTTCCCTGTGGCTGCCAGTGTCCCACCCTCAGCATCAACCCCCCCCGCCCCTTCTTAAAGGTGCTCAAGAACATTGCTCTGGGTCACTCATGGGGCTGGGGCTCTGTGGGGAGGGGCCTGGGAAACACCCTGACCAAGGTGTCTGTGCCTCAGGTGTCTGCCATTATGCCCAGGTGCAACCCAAGGCTTGTGGATGGGCCTGGGAGTGGCTGGGCTGTGTATTACTTGGGCTCCCTTCCTGCTGTGTCTCACTGAGCTCTTGTGTGGAGGCTGCCGAGGGGCTTTATCCCATAGCCAACCACAAACTGCCATGTCTTCTGCTTCCCCGCCTTGGCTTTGGCAGCACCCAGCAAAGGTGCAGGTGATGGCAAACCAGGTAGGTCCTGAACCAGGTGTCCCCCCTGTTTTGATCCTGGGACAAGGGTGCAGGCCTGGCCGAAGCAGGTGGATCAGCTGTAGCTCGGTGGCACCCACCCCCCCCCGCAGAGGCTACCTTGCACTGCTCTCAGCTTCACCCCTGCCCTGGCATTGGGACAGGGAAGGTGGTGTCCAGGCTCACTGGGGGAGAAACTTGGACTGGTGGAGTCGTCTCTTCCCCAGCATCCTCAGCCTGATATTTTTTTGTTGTTTTGGTTTTGGTGGTTTTTTTGTGTCCCCCCCCACCCGTAGCCCTGGCAGCTGGCTGGGACCGCAGCGCAGCCCTTCCAGATGAGCATGGGATGTGTGGTGTCCCCAAGGCCAGGGTGCTGGTGAGTACTGTTAGCCACAGGAGGCCAGGACTGTGGCCACTTTGTATTTGTGATGGGTGCTGGAGTTGGAAACCAAGAGCAGCAAATTTGCATCCTCAACCCTTCCACACTGGGGTCCAGTGGCAAATCGGCTCAGACCAGCTCCTGCTTCTACCTGTGGCAGGGCAAGAATCAGGCAAGGAGGTTTCTGGGGAGCAGCCAAGGGCTGGCTGGGTGAGCTGCCCACAGCGCTGGGACCAGGCACTGGCTGGTAGCAGTAAAGAGGCAGCCGGGTGCATGGGCACAGGGCAGCTGAGGTGCCACTTTTACACCCTCCCTAAGGCAAAAGTCGGCAGGGACCACCCTTCAGAGTCCCAATGGCTGCCAGGGAGGTGACAGTACAGGGTACAAGATCACTGGCTGATCGTCAGGCAGTACAAAGCAAAGCCAGCATGTGTTGGTCCATCAGGATCAGTTTTGGTCCTGGTTTTGGAGGCAGGGAGAACAGCCGTGAACAGGGCCAGTGGGCAGCTGGGTGGGAACTATCCCCTGTGGAGACCAGCAGCAGGTTTCCCCACTTTTGTGTAGAGGAAAGCTTCTTATCCCTCAGGCACGCCATGAAACAGCTTCAGCTATAAATCCTCAGCACTAAATCCATGGCCTTGTTTCTTCTTATCCATTAATTTATGCCCCCCCCCTTCCCCCCACAAGCCAATATCTGGCAGCAGGGGGATGATGGATGACACTCAAAATGCATGAGCAGGATCCATCCTCCATCAAGAGCTGCTGGTACACACAAGCAGCAGCTCGGCTTATGCTTCCCCTAGCTCGCTGCCATCCCAGGAGCCACTAGAGTAGCCCCCAGTCCCAGAAGGGGACTTGCATGTCCAGACAGGAGTAAGCAGAGGGATGAAAACCCAGCTGAGGTGCCTTGTGCAGCTCAAGGGGATGGGTGGTGCCAGACACAGGCGTTCTCCTCCCCCAACCAGCTGCTTTCACAGCTTACAACACCAGGTTGCTGCAGAAAATCACCCAGACACAGGTCTCAGCAGGGCCAAGACACCCCCAATCTGGCCCCAGGGAGGGGCTAAAGGCACCAACTCCTGCAGCAAAGCTGCTGGAAGCCAAGGCCATCATTGCTGCTGCCGAGTCAGCACCTGCGAGAGGCTGAGAACAGACAGCAACGGGGGAAGCACACCCTCTACGGGACAGATTTATTGAAACAGTTGGGACCTAGCGAAGAAAATCAACTGTCGGCTTTAATTATTGCGTACATCTTCATTTCTAGGACTAGGAAAATTTAGACTGATAAATATACATTTCATCAGAATGCCTTTGGCTGAAATACACCATTAGCACATTCTTCAAAGTTACAACAAAAGTCTTAGAAATGTTAAAAAGGGATTTTTTTTTTTTTTCCTTTACTAAAATAAAGGAGTGCACCCCCCACCCCAACAAGGCGCTAGGACTGACAGACAGGAACTCTTGGCTGTGCAAAGCAGAGCGTTGATTACAGTAACAGAAAGAAGTCAGGACGGGAGTGGGGAGCCTGCATAGCACTCAGTGAGAGGTAGGGGAGGCGGCTGCAGTGGAGTCAGGTCAGCATGTCCCAGAGGCAGCAGCAGCAGAGCGCAGTCCAGCACGCCGTCAGGCAGGCGCTGTCACCCGTGTCGTCCCTCCGCCGCTCCTCCACCACGTACACTGTGGGGACAAGGAGAGCTGGGTCAGTCAAAGAGCAACCCAGCAATGCCCGCAGTGGCCAACCTGGCCTGTCACTGCCAGCACAGCCAGCCCCAGGCATGGCCAGTCCTGGCATGGCCACGGTGCCCCTCTGTGCCTCAGCACTCGCTCCGGGTGGCCCGAGCTTGCTGAAGAGAAGCTGGTGCAAGCACTTGTGGGAAGGAGGTGCTAAGCTCCTGTGCTGGGTGCTGCAGCCCCGTGGGCTGGGATTTCATCACCACATCTCCTGAGGACTTGCTGCCCCTTCCCCTTACTGCAGCACCCCTCCGATGAGAAGGGTTCCCAGGGGACACTCTTCCTTCTTCCCACAGCTGAGCCCAGGCTGCTGGGACTGCACAATGACAAAGGCACAGCCCAGCCCCAGGGCAGCTGCTGCACGATGCTGGCAAAGCACCACTGTCCATCCTTCCCAGGCTCTGCAGCCTCCTGTGAGCGCCCAGTTGCAGCACATGAGGCCGTGGCTCCAGGAACATGGGGGTGGGAATACATCTCTTCTGCAGCCAGCCCCAGGAGCACACTGCAGTGCTGGGACAGGCTGCACTAGAGGAGCTGCCACATCTTCTCCTCCCCCAGGAGCTGCTGGACCTGCATACCCCTGCACAGCCCAGACAGGCACCTCCAGGCCAGAGCAGACTGAGACCTGATGGAAATCTGGATCCTGTGCACAGCCCAGGGCCCTGTGGACAGTGCTGTGGCACTGGGGGAGGCTACCCGACCTCCCCCCACAGCCTGTGGCCAAGGGAGGGCTGCAGCTCCTGGGTAGAGGCCTGCCACACTGCCAAGGTCAGTGACTTGTGAGCTCAGCCACGCTGGCCTCCTCCTGGGGCGCAGGAGAGCCCCTTTCATCCCTTGGGCAGGAAGGGCAAGAGACAGATCAAAGGGGGAACCCCTCCCAAGGCAGACAGGACTTTGGTCAGACCCTTCCCTCGCACCTGGCCACAGCCGCAAACTGCCACACACACTTCTGAGTGCAAGACTTGCAAGGGCTTCACATTAAAGAGCCCGAGGACTCGTGTTTGACCTCATACAGTGTTGTTCACTGCCTGATCTCCCTGATGAGGTGACCCAAGTCACCTGTTCCCACCCCACTCCATGCAGTGCAAGCTGTCACCATGCAGCCAGGCAGGTCCCCGGAGCAGGGGGCTGTAGCAGGGACCAATTGCTCAGCAGTGGCAGAGAGGGAGCCATGTCCTGCTGTCTGGGGAAAAGGTGGCTTAGGAGAGCTGCTCACACTGTTTTGCTTCCCTGCCCTGACCAGCACTGTTGGGAACAGCTGGACACCCAGATGCTCGATCTGTTTGCCCTCCGGGGCTGAGGAGCACTCTGCCCTGCAGCACAGAGCTGCCCTTGTGGCTGGCTTAACAGATCAAGCTGTGAGGAGAAGCGAGCCCTGGTGCCACACGATGCCTTTGTGCAAACCCAGTCACAGGACCAGGCTGTTTATGAAGGTGAGCAGCAGGGCAGCGCCACACACAGCAAGTTCAGTTTACAAGGGCTCAAGGAGGCACTGGTGTGTTTCAGGCTGGGAAAAACCTTCGGGCTTTTTTTCCCTGGTGGATCCAGGGGCTCTGAACAAGCAGCTAACTCTTTGGTGTCTGTTTCCTCTGAGAAGATCCTGTTAAAACAATTGAAAGCAAAACACAAGCCAAATGTTCAGAGAGTCCTTTAGAGGATGATGAGATGCGGATGTTGGCAGGGCAGGCTGCACGCACAACTGGCAGAAATGCCCAAAAGCTCCTCACCAAAGTGGGGGGACAAGCCATGCTCTCCTGCCTATGGTTAGGTGGGAGAGGCTGCTCACTGGCTGCTGCCACCCCTCAGAGCCAACAGTGCTTTTCCCCAAGCCAGCCCACTGTGCTGGAGCCCTGAGACAGCTCTGGTTTCTAACTGGCTACCAGGGGCCATTCAAGCTGTCCTGCTTTAGAGCCATGGAGGGCTGGAATGCTGCTGCCAGAGCACTGCCATACCCCAAACTGGGGGCCACAGCACTCTAAGGCCTCCAGATCTGCACAGCAGAAGGGGGATGGAAGGATAGCATTGGTTCCTGATGGTTTGGTGGCAGCAGGGTGACTTTGACCTCTGGAAAACACCAGTAAGAAGAGATTCCACAGAATTTGCTCCAGAGCAAAGTCCTTCAGCCTGAGTGAAACCCAGGCAAACCTGACACCCTTCCCTGCTCCAGAAAAAGCTCTGCAGCATGTGACACGCCCAAATCTGGTGGACAACATAAGGTGACCCTGCTTTGGAGTGCCTCATGTACCTTCAGCTCCCTTTCTGGAGCAGCCGAGATGGACAGAGCTCTTAGGCTGACAACACCCAGATGGAGGGTGGTACCTTCACCCCTGAGCACTGAGGTGTGACACTCCACACTGCCTGCAGGCAGACCTGTTGAGCCTCTGGCAGGCATCTGCTGACCACAAGAGGCCATATCACTGCAATGCAAACCACAGGCACTTAAATTTTTGGCCACCCCAATCAAGCCCATCTTCACCCTAGTTGAAGGTGGCCATAACTGTAGCCACAGCCAAAGCACCATCCCGGGAAGAGGTCTAACGTTGCTTGCTGCCTTTTACTGCCAGAGTTAAAGCAGCATTGCATTTTGTAGCTCAGCACTAAGCTGTCATGTAGAAATTGCTTTAGCATGCAGAGGACACGAGCTGTCAGATGATGCACCAACATTGACAAGCCCTCCATCGCAGCACACAAAGCAGTAAAGGATTTTGCTGGTCCTCCAGCCACTTGGAAAAAAAAAAAAAAGTCAGTGAAATCCAGTCTAACTGGGCACTCTGCTGGAGTGGTGGGTCTGTGTAACCCTCCCAACCCCAAAGCAGAGCTGAAATGGATGCTGTTCAGTGCAATTTCTAAGCAGCTGTCTATGACTGCAGGTGTACAAGAAGAGTTTGCCTGAAGTATTTCAGTTTAATCCATTGGAAATTTTAAATAGCAGCCAAGTGTCGAGGTCATACTGACTAAGCATGTTCAAAACATGTGTAGAGTGTTGTTACGAAACACTTGCTGAAATATTAAACAAAATGGCTCTTCCAAATCTGGGCCTATGCAGCAGGACAGCGGCACTTTCGCGACACAGCCGCTCAGCCCGCTCACGTCGGATGCTTCCCCGAGCACAAGTGAGGCACCTCTGGCTGCCTGCGTGGCAAGACTGGCCAGAAGGGACAGCAGCCACATCATGACCCCTCTAGGACTCCCCATGGGTTTGGGGGTGCACCTTCCTGTTAGGAGCAGTGAAACAGCACTGGAAAGACACCACATCCTTTCACTCTCTTCTGTTTAAAGCTGGAAGTCATTTAAACCAGAAGTGCATTGTGGCACAAGGACCTTTCTACAGAAACCCTCTAAAAAAAAGAAAGCTGTGGTTTTCCCCATGCAGGGGGTTACAGTACTTCACCAAACCCATTCATTTCCCAAGTTCAAGGAAAGCCCCAAAGAAGACCATTTGAAATACACACTTGAGAAGTCACTGCCGTACACTGCAGAGTTCCTCTACCACGGAAAGCAAGAGCCTCAAGAGAGCAGCTCATAGGAGCTGATGCCAACTGCTGCTGCTGTTTGAGAGTAAATACCATCACTACTGAGATCTGTCAGACTTCAAGAGCATCTGGGCAATACTTTAAATAAAAACAACCAGCTCTCCCTTGCAGTTTAAGTCTAATGATCACTTTCTTTGAAGTTTCACCAGTGCCTCAGTACAGCTCTGTCACTGTCATCAAACAAATTGCCAGAGATACTTTAAACACAGCCATTCAGCATTAATGCTAAAAAACAACTTATCAACCAGCTAGGTCTGGGGATTTTATACAAGAGAGGGTAGGAGCAGAACAGGTGAAGGTAGGTCAGCTCTTCACTTACAGCTACCAACGTGAACAGGGTAAAAAGGTTCAAAGGAAGGCAAGATCAACTGTTCTCATCCAAGCTTCTCATTAAGCTGGAGACTCCCTCGCACTTTGGACACTGCAAGTGAACATCAGCTTCAAAGCAACTGACAAACACAGCGACAGAAGTACCCAAGAAAATCACGAGTGAGTAGTGGCACCTTTATTCAGTCTTCCCAGCCTACACATTAGCGCTACTTGAACTGTGGAGGATCCCCTGTAAACAGCACAACAAGAGAGCATAACACCCTTACATATGCTTTACTCAAACCTCTTAAAATCACTGTGTTAGGAAGGCTTACACAGTACATTACTGGTGCAAGCCACCCAACATCTTTCTAGCTCACTTCAGCTGGCAGTTTTCTATTACTAGAGATCAGCTTTTCTATACTGGAATAGCTTTGCCACCAAAGCCCTACCCAAAATGTGTCAATGAAAGGAACTGACAGCTCTGGGTGCTTCCCGCAGAAGCCTGAATGCCTCCAAATTAAAGCCACTTAGTTTGCTGTGGCAAGCCTCACTTGGGACTTCATTAGCTGCTTTATGCCTCTCTCTTGTTCAAGGTCAGGCACTCCCAAAGATCTCCTATGGCATGCCAGTGTCCTTGAGCTATGAGCAGAGGCCAGTTAGCACTTTGGGACCGGTGTTCTGACAGGGAAGAGAAACCAGGATGATTTCTCTCAGAAGCACTAGACAGGACTCAGTTTCAGACTCAAGTTTTGATGCTTCCATTGTTTTTTTTTCTAAAAAATAGGATGGGAGAGGGTGTAAGCTGAGCAGACCCTCCCACCTTCTAAGCAACCTTAAAGAGTGTAGATCACAATGAATCATATGTAGCCTGAAAATGGTAACACTCCCTGTAATCACACAGTACCAGCCTGCACAATCCAGTGCAAATAACTCCCACTTTGTTTTTAAAACAAATACTACAATACCTTGTTATTTCATGTACAGTCTGCTTTATCTTAGGCATACACATTTTGTTTCTTCTCATACCTAATTGATATGTTAATTATTAGCCCTGTGAAGGAACGGCATGAGCGGTACTTTTCACCCTGTTTGTTATAAGCTCAAATCACGACCTTCGACTGTAATGCTCCTTATCACAGTGCCTTGCTGGGTCTGTAAGGACTGCAGTACAAGGATACCAGCTTTGATGGGAGACACAGCCCATCCTGGCCCAGGTTCCAGGAGTAGACATCTCTGTAAAGGTACCAACTTACCTACCATGGGACCCCCCCCAGAAAGCAGGCAGCGATGACACCCGAGTGCCCTGGAATTCTGCAAGGCCTCTTGGAAGCCGTGCTGGGGTCCCAGCCCTCGTGCAGGTGTCTCAGGTGGGACACCCAGCAGACAGACAGCAGGCACAAGCTCACTCCAGGCACGCCGAGGGGCAGGCTCTGCCAAGGCATCAGCCACAGGGGGAGAAGCGAGGTGCGTGCACTGCCAGAGTCAGCTCGGCCTAGCACCAGCCAGCTGCGGGGACTCTCCTCTTCCTAAGGCAAGCAGGCTGGGAGCAAGAGAAGCAGTAACTCTGGAAGTTTACTACTTGTCTAGTCCCAGCCACTTGCTAGCACACAGACCCACTGCAGGGAGACAGGTTTCTCACGCTCTCAGCTCTTCTAAGCTGTTAGGCAAGGCCTGGAACACACAAGAGGAAGCAGCAACAAGCAGTTTACCAACCGCTCCTACTGCAGGCCAAAAACTCTGCCCGTCACATCTGAATGGCTGTTTTCCATAGTAACAACTGTTCAGAGCAGAAGTCTTAACTAATACCACAGTCTTCCCCTCTGGGAAGACACATGCAGCAGAGAAGGGACCAATAAGCCTTCTCCCACATGTGAATAAAGTGTTTTTTATCACAAACCACTTCTGCATCAGGAGTTTTCACTCATCCAGCCAGCAAGAAGTCTTGCTTAAGACTTCATGATTCCATTTCCATGATAATTTCTTACAGGATTAAGTGCTTCTTGCAGCAGGTTGCTAAAACAAGTCAGTCTGTGCATCTGGTTCTACCTTCAAAATATCCTTACCCAAGTCCTTTGATAAGTCTTTCCGTTCAGGATGGAGGCCTGAAAAGGGAAAGTCAGGATAAAGGGCACTAGTGGAAGCCAAGGGATGCAGTGACCAGAAATCAAACATTTCTGAGCCACTCTTCTGGGTGTTCATTCCAGATCTGCAGATCCAGCACTGCAGAAGGAACACCCAGCCCTGACACCTCTCAGCCAGTCACGTCCTAGAGGAAAACCCACACAGGCAGCAAGTGTGGAAGAAGAGATTGCAAGGTTGGGGAACAGGGACCCTAGAGCATCAACTAAAACTTTCACACTAACTGCCAACAAGGCCCCCCTCTGCCCCAGGCCTCCTCCCTTGCCCACATGACCTCCAGGGCAGAGCCTGGGCACAGATGCGATCTAACTCCCTCAGCAAGAATGGCATCTAACTATTCTGTCTCCTCTCTGGGGATATTTGCTCATGCTTGTCACATCACATTCCCTGGCCCCCTAACTCCTTCCTGCCCAGAAGCTTGCACTGTACTCACAGTTTCTACCAACACCATTATTCAGATTTCAGGAAGCACTTTAGCACATTCCTGAAACACACACCAGTCAGAGCCAGATGGAAATACAATAGCCTACTTCCAAGAAAATATTCCAAACTTGCTCAGAGCAAGTTACACAATCCCCAGCTCCAAACACTAACAGCTCTACTGCCACAGCCACCTGAGCAAAAAAAAAACAAACCAAAAACAAACCCAAAACAAAATGCAAACAACAAACAACAGCTACCACGGAAGCAAACTGCCCGTGAGCACGGAGAGTTTTACCTGCAAATCCCCTCCACCACCCAATAGCTGCTGCTGCCCCAGCCCAGGTTTCAGTCTGGGCTCAAGCAGAAGTGACTGACCTACAACTACCCACCCATGGCTGCATGACTATATCCAGTGGGTTAGGAGAATTCCCGCCTTTCTGTTCCTACAAGTCTGAGAAGCTCTTAAGGTCACCCTCGAGAGCTGCTTCAGCTTTCAGGAAGCTAAACAGG
Source organism: Megaceryle maxima (assembly GCA_024605025.1). Lineage (NCBI taxonomy): Eukaryota > Metazoa > Chordata > Aves > Coraciiformes > Cerylidae > Megaceryle > Megaceryle maxima. The sequence goes on from JANHGN010009065.1 coordinate 18,254, forward strand.
CAACACATTTCAGGGAAGCTGCCAGGCAGGAGTGTCAAGTGAGCACTTTCCAAAGCCCACGCTGCACTGGCCACTTCTCGCACAAGGGCAAAGTTGTCCCCCTCTCACACACTGCATGGGCTCCAAGCACAGGTTACATCTGATCAAAAATTGTGCAGATTTTCTTGCAGCTGAGCTCAGGGCTGGGAAAGACATGAATTTCCTCACCCGAGTCCACTGGGATGGAATGCAGAGACCTTTGAGATAATGGAAGTGATACTAATCAGCATTTATGCAGTATAGATGTGCCCAAGGATTCAACATCTCTAAAAAGCAAGGCTTATGGGCACTCCTCATAGGATAAAAGTATACCTTTTGTAGGAAGTACTCGAGTCTCTGCAGGATGTCAGCAGGCATTGGTCACCTGTCCAAAGCACTATAAACCCTGTCACACAGGTTAGAAAGTGTATATGAGACACGTCATATAAGAAAACAGCTTCCTCCCAGCTCAAAAGTATAGGGTTTTAAAAACAAAACAAAACAAAACAAACAAACAAACAAAAACCAAAAAAACTTTGAACCCTTCAGTTTTCTTCTAGACTGCAGCAAATGCAGAGACATCTCCCAAAACTATGGAATTTGAGAACTCCCACTCACGTATCTTTTAATCAGTGAAATCAAACTCAAGTCTTAACAGGGTCTTAGAAGAGTGTTCTGGGTGACAGACAGAAAGGACAAAGTTCAGTTTCAAACCAAAGGAAACATGCTACACAAAGCAGTCACTCAGGGTAGCAAGACTCTCCTTGAGCAGTCCCCCCAGGGCTTGAGTACCACAATCTGTGCAGTGCTGGAAAAAGGCTTTACACAATTTGTTTCTCAGCCAGGCTAGCTGCCCACTGGCGAGGGCTGCCCAGAACAGCAGCCTCATTTAATTCAGTCCACTACAGAGCCAGCCTTAGACTTGCTCAGCAGGTTTGTCTGAAGCGTGTTTTCGGATCCAGTACTGAATTTGGATATCCTTTTCTTTACATCACACTTCTTTCAGATTATCCCCCTCCTTCAGGGTGAAAAGCAGTGAAGGCGAGGTCAGACAGCAACCCCAGGACAGCACTGTTTGCCAGCAGACAGCCCCACTGTTTGTGCAGTCAGTTGACGGTAGCCAGGTTCAGAGGGAGGTATGATACAGCAATCTTGGGAGCGAGAGAACACCAGGGTTTAATGCACACTACACTATGAGAAGCAGATAAGGGGACAACTGCCAAGATTTTTTTTTTTTTTTGGGCAGGACACCAGCTGTCTGGAGCTGCAGGTGCTGAAGAAACAGTACCATTTACACTAAAATGTTCTGACAGACTGCTTGGAGAGGGTCAATATAATGAGAAGGCCTGCTGGAACTGCTACATCCTGCCCACCAAAAAAACTGCTGCTGGGGAAGGCTCAGTTCAACAGGGTTTGAGAAGTGAGGAGGTAGCCACTGAAAGGCACCAGAGAGCCTAACCAGGGCAACTAGGATCCCCTCCTTTCCACACTGAGATCTGTAAAGAGGAAAAAAAATTCCCCTTTCTAGCAGAAGGCAGTGACTGTATCTAGGTGACCTGCTTATTCTTGCAGCTGGCCAAACATTAGGAGGTAGGCAGCATCACTGAGACTATTACTCTTATCATCTTATCGCAGCCAGCTTTGCTACAAGCAATCAACTTCCAGAAATGCAATTTGATTTCCACCCTGTACGTCCAATAGGTCAAACACAATACTGAGCTCCGTTTGCCTTTGGTTGAAGGAAGGCTGGTGACAGAGCCTGGTTCCCTTTGGCACAGAATGGAATAGCCTCATCCATTATGTTGTTATGTATCAACCAGGGTGGGGGATGAAATGAAGCTGAGCAATTTGCTAACATCAGTTATCGCTTTAAAAATTAATACGTCACTTCGTACTTTGGCTCATTCCACCTCTTTTTAAAGCACACCATTATCAACAGCATTACATTTCACCTCTAATTTACACAGACAAGAAAGTTCCTGCTATCAGTCAGCAGATACTGTGGTTTTCTTATGACAGTTGATAAATTATTCTGTAATGAGAATAGTGGTGGGGAAATGAGATCTTTTCTGGAATGACATATTTTCTTCCTCCTAAGCAGGTCCCTGCTGCTCAAGAAGGCTCAGCTCCTTACGCCACGCACCACACAGGCACCACACTGCTACTGCTGCACATTTCCCAGCTTTGTTCTGATGCAGGCAAATTCCCTCTATCTACCCAAAAGTTGTGTGACATCAAATGATAGAGCCATTCCAGGAACTCACACCTGGACAGACTTCACTTGGCTGGACATCAAGGCAGCCTTCAGCTCTTACAGGAGGAAAGATGCAGAGAGAAATCAGCACGAGTCAGTTCACAGAGCTAGGAAGCTGCATCAGACACCCTTAAGGATAACAAGCCTCAGGCTCTGCGTATAAATTATCAGCTTCAAAGGTAAAGGTCAAGTTGTTTACTTGTAGCAAACAACAGCCAAGTCAGCTGCTAGCCCCTGCATGATGCAAGAAGTGTTGCTTCTGTGGAGACTTTGTTATTGGTAGCCTGAGCAAGACCAAGAGCCAGCTATGAAAAAAAACCAAACAAACAAAAAAACCCCACCAAACAAGCAAAACAAAAAAACACAACCCAACACAAACAAAAAAACACCCCACCACCCAAAAGCAACAATGCCAAAAAAAATATAAAACCACGGCCATGAGGTCTTCCATGCCACCTCAGCAAGTCACCCAGCCTCTGGCTCACTGCTCCTCCACCCGGAGAAGAAACACGTACTTCCAGGCCTTTCACACCCAGCAGTGCTGAGGTAGCTGGGGTGACTGATGGGGTGCAAGATTGCACACACTGGGTGGGCCCCTTCTGCTCTGGGAGAAGGTACAAGGGACATCATCAGCTGATGTCTCCCTCTTCTACAGTGCTCTAATACATGGGAGTCATACAGCCAACACCAGTAAGTCTGAATGTGTAAACCACAAGCTAATTTCTGCAATTCGCTGTCCTCATGGCTAACTAACCCTACACAGACAGTCTGGAGTAGAATATACTTGTGCTCCTTACTCAGTGCGGTTCTGGGCTGCACCTTCCTCTCAAGCCTTTACATATGTCCCCCTATTCCATGTTGTATTGAAAAGTAGTGGCACTGGTAGAGTTAAATAGCTCAGCCTGTAGAGTCCTTCAATGGCAGCCTTCAAAACAAGGCTCAGTGGTTCATGAGCTCTTCCACAGTGTGGGTGACAAAACCAGCACTAAATTTAGGCTGTTTCCTTCTTCATCATCACATGCAGCTTTCTTTTTAATACCAAGAGTGAGCATATGAGGGTTTTTTAGTTCTCCAAGGGCCAGCTAGACAGGCTGTATCCACTGCTACTCCAAACAGGCTACAAATTGTTAGATTAAAAAAGCCACCATCACTTTGAAATGTTACTTAACCATCAGATTAGGAGAGCTCAGAAGTAATTATTTCCATCTGTGTGACCCATGCAAGACCAAAACATGATGCATTAGCACACCAGCTACAACCCACAACATAAGAGCTCACTTTGCAGTTTGCCTACAGAGTAAAAATAACTTAAAGCATAACATATAAAGTACAGCAATTTTCCTCATTTTCAATGTGGATGCACATTTGTTCAGAAGCAATAATGCATTACTTGTAGTAGCCTAATCCACTAGATTAAACAAAGTCATCTGAGAAATCAAAACATCTGCCCTGAAAGGAAAGCATCTACCCAGATAACTGCTTGGACCCCCATAAAAACTGACAAGCTGCATTAGATGACGCCAGACCAGCTAGGCAGAACTGTAATGACTTGATTCAATTTAGATGTCAATTCTTTATATTAGAGGCTCAACCACACCAACAGATATAGAGCATTAGTAGAACAGATTTGTTTAGAAATTAGCTTTATTAGGTATGTCCACTCTATATTAGACACTCCTGGAGGTGATCGTTAAACAAAGCCTCATTGACAGCTCTCTCAGAAGAGTGCTGTTAAAAGTGTCACAGGACAAAGATCCAGGTTCCAGAACTGGCCAAAAAGGAGCAAGCGGGAAACAGGATGTTTAACGGAATGAGAATCAACAAAAAGGAAAAAGCTTTTGCACACATACACAAAGTTACAGCCCCAATTTCATTTTACACACATTAATCAGCAAAAGCAGCTCAAAGTGGTGGCTCCCAAGGTGGGTTCAGGAAGGCAGTTCACAGACAAGGTTTACCAGGAGATCTTTGGTTTGTGGGCGAGGGTGCTGCTTCTGCAGAACTGCAGTTGTGTCAGGTTTAACAACAAAACCATGCCTCCTGCAGCAGACACCAGGGCTCTCCACAAATGATGCACTCAGACACTTAGCTACTTGTCCTCTCCAATTTCCCAGCCTAATCCTTTGCACTGGTCCCCAGGTTTGAAAGCAGAGCAGAGCCCTGGTCTGAGCAGAGGACATTCAGTGTCATCAGTTCCCTGATCCAGTCTGACAGAAGATCCTTAAACCCTCCAAAGCAGCAGACTGGGCTCATATCCAGACTGTCCAAAGCAGCAGACCCACTCTGCCTTCAGCTCCTGCTAGCATATCCCTTCTCATGGCTACAGCAGCAAAGCCACCAGCACTAACCAAACATCATCTACACGGGAGACTAGGCTTTCTTCTATTTCCCCAGTATGAAGAAATGCCTGTTAGCCATCCTAAAACTATCTGCATTTTCCAGGGAAATCCCCAGATTACACTTTGAGTCCATGTGGTGAGAAGCATCACTATGCTACTGCCTTCTTCTTCTCAAAGGCAGATCCTTGAGGTTTTTACTCTTTTACAGAGGAAGCTGAACCCGTAACTTGCACTCATTCCAGTTCTTACTCCCACCAATTGTTTGCTGCTTATATTTGGGTCCTTTGTCCAGACTCACACCAGAAAATTCCTGACATCTTACACCAGCTATAAATCCAGGGATGCTTTTATATACACTGGTCCAGTAGTCCACAGTTTTAGCCAAGAACACTGGGGAAAAAAAGGGTTCTTGAAAACATCCTCTCCACAGTTCAGACTATCCATCCATCTATGCTAAGTCTCCTTTGGATTCACCACAGTGAATTACTCTTCCTGGGAACTTGTCAAGTTCCAGCTTCCCAAAATATGAGGGCTTTGAGATGATATTTGTCCCAGTGTGCTGCTGAGACAGAGTAATGTGAAGTGGTAGAAGGGCACAGCAGGAGGTTATTTCAAAATGCAGCACTCCCTCCTTTGTCTGTCCACGACCATGCCAGACACACCCAGTGCATACAAACCTTGAGTGTCCTTCACTTCATGACAGCAGCTTCCAGCTAAAGCATAGCACCTGGGCAGCACCTCTGCAGAAATGTCCACCACACTCCCTCCCCAGAACAGCCCCTTTGGTAGCTCTGGCTACATCCTCTGCCACCCCAAGGCAGCCAGAACTGTTACAGGTACTTAGGACTCTTCTCGACAGCTCAGGTCTGTTTGTAATATTTACTGCAACAGAGGAAGAGAGGTGGTGATTGTTTCTGGCTTCCCTGCCTGTGTGAGTATCTTTGTCACTGAAGAAGCCTAACAGAAGGCACTGGAGTTTGCAGGACAGCATGAGTCCCTGTGCTGATGGTGAGGGAGTGAGTACACCCCCATGATGTACGAGCACAGATTTTACAACCAAAGCCTGTGAAACACTGACAAGAATAAACCTGGTCTCCAGGCAAGTGTCCTTACTAGCAAGACAGAGTTACCAAAAAAAGCCCAAGCTCAGTCTTCCTCTTTCTAATAAGGAATAGGCAGGGACCGCACACAGCCTTGCTGAGAGTTGTTGAGCTTGGAAGGTATCTCTGGAGATCATCTGTTCTAACTCTGCTGCTCAAGCAGGGTCAGCTAGAGCAGGCTGCCCAGGACCATTTTCCAGTCAGGTTTTGATATGTTCACAGATGGAGAATCTACATCCTCTCTGGGCAAGCTGTGCCAGTGTTTGATCACTCTCACAGTAGAAGAGGTTTTAAGTGGTTTGGTTTTTTTTCAGATGAACCTCTTATGTGCCCATTGCCTCTGTCACTGGACACTACTGAGAAGAGTCCAATTCTCTCTTCTTCACTGCCTCCCATAAGGTATCTATACACATGGATAAGGTCCCCCTGAGCCTTCTTTTCTCCAGGGTGAACAGTCTCACCTCTCTCTGTTTTGCCTTGTATAGAGATGCTTTGGTCCCTTAATCATCTTCTGTGCCCTCCTGGCCATTTGAGCCTGCACCAAGCACTGCAGCAAGCTGCACCAGAGCTATGGGTGCCAGAGTAAACCAGTGTACCATACTGAGGGGACACGACACACAGATGGACCAGCTGGCTGCCAAGGTAAGTTTCACTGTCCTCCTTCCTTTCTCCAGAAGTCTGTGTTTTTCCACAGAACAATAATAGGCTCAGAAAAAAAAAAAAAAAACAAACAAGAGCCCAGGACTGATTCCAACAGCACTATTAGATCACTTGGACAGATACTGATGGGCTGAAGAAAACTGACAAACATTAATTTGGTAGGAACTGCACATTTGAATATTACAAGCTTTAACTGTGCAGCCTTTGTCTGAAATTTATCAACCAAAAGACAGGCAGAATGAGAGTTGTGGCAAATCTCAACCCAGTAAAAAGCATGTGTAACAACCTCAGCACAAGGACTCCCTTGAGACATCAGCATTAAGGATGTTCAGCAGCATCTTCCAACAGCCAGAGAACTGTTAGAGATACAACAGCAAAACAAAGCAAGAAAATGGGCTATAAACAGAACTGCTACTTCAAACAAGTATCTACCTCCCCCGTCCTGTTAGGCCCAGATGCTGATAACCACATTACTTCAAGGCCAACACGTACTCATGCATTTGCAAGCCAGAAAGGATCATGATTTCATTGCACCGTGACTGTTAAGCATACCTGTGTTTTTAGGCCCATCTGCATACACTGGTCCTGGAGGCGGAGGTGCATTTTGCCATCCATACTGGGGATAACCTTGATAACCTGGCTGGCCCGGCTGGTATGGCCCAGTAGGTCCCGGAGGATAGCCTGGGTATGGGCCAGGAGGCCCACCCGGTTGCTGAGCATAGGGTGGGTAAGGGGCAGTCGGGCCCGGGCCAGGGTAAGGTGGAGGATTTTCGTAGTTCATGTGGGATGCACAATCTGACCTGCAGAAGAAGGAAAAGAAACAGCAGAACTGGTTGGCTTTTTGTGTGTTTCATCCATGACCATATAATTCCCAAATCAGAGTGTTCTCCAGAGGGCCGTACATTAAGTGTGAGAAACAGACCTCAAAATACATGGTCAAGCAGCAAGTTTATTTTTAATTCTCTCACTGGGGCAGAGACCAAGCTGAAGTCATTTCTTCTAAGTGATGTGAGTTTAGCTCAGCAGCAGAGTGACTTGCTGCTGTCCAGTCATGCATCAGCTATTCACCCCAAGACGTTCAACAGTCTTGCAACTGCAAAACAAAATCTCTGCTTCCACTCATGATTAAATTACTTTTAAGAGAGATTTAAAAGGAGCTGCTTCACGTTGCTGTCAATATTAAAAAAGAAAAGCATGCAGAATGTAGCCTGTTCCAGACATGCTCGAGAGCCTTGACAGGAGAAAATGCAAACAGGAACATCCATTATACTTCTGCTAATTGCTACAACCATCTAGACCAGCACTCTGAAGCAAGACTGTGCAGGAATAATTTCCTGATGATAATGTGACCCAGCGCATCGCTTACTTTTCCAGTAACATGCAACTGAATCATTAAGCAGCCACAAGCAACTGGGACCTTGAGCTCAGTAGCATTCAAAAAGCAACACTAAAGACACCTCAGAGAGTTGATGTTTGTAAAATCTATCTAATGTATTACTCATGGCACAGTCATCCAAAGACAAGACTGTCACAATAATGCAACTTTAATTAACCTCTAAGCAGCATGACTAAGCAAACCATTTCTTACATTAGGTTTCTGAAGCTTCTCCCTGTTTGAGAAACAGAAGTGTCCTTAATACCATGTGTTCAGGAACCGTCCTGACTGACGTAGCCGTACTCTGCTATTTCCGTTCACCATTACAGGGTGCAGAAGGGTCACCAGTTCCTCTTTGCTACACACCTCCTCCCACATGCCACAGGCTTCATGGAGAAATACCAGCAGCATAATTTGCCTCTGCTGAGGCTCGTTGCTGCCAGCACGGAGGAGGAGAGACTGACAAGCAGGATGTTCTTGGGGTGGGGTCGGAAAGAGCAAGCAGCCAGGCTAGACCGACCTGGGTGCCAAATACTGTGCACCCCACTACTGGGGACATGCAGATTTCCAGTTCATTAGCACATCTAGACTGAGCTCTGGCATGACACAGATTACAGAATTTCACCTTTGTAACTCTATGGTGAGCCCAGGGCAGTCATCTGCCAGGCAGAAGCCCCGTGAGTCAAGCCTCCAGGGCTATGTTTAGCTGCTGCAGTCCCTGGCAGTGTTGAAGTGAGCTCTCTTTGTTTACAGCTTACTATTTCATCACCTCAGAGAGCACTGACTGGCCCTCCCCAAAGGAGGATCCCTGGGCACTCTGCTTATTTACAGGCTACTCCTGCCCGAATGGTGCTGGCACAACGCTCGCTGCCCTGCAGGCACCATGGGGCTCTCCGCACACACGGCCCCATCTCACTCTGGCAGTAACAGCCAGTCTGATCCCACAGGGTGTCCAGCAGAGCACTGATGACTCAAAACGACTCCAGAGGCACAATCCTAGGGAACAGAGCTGTCATCCCTCCCATCATGACAGCGAGAAGCCCTTTGGTGTCAGTCTTCCCAGGCCTCCCTAGTCTGTGGTTGTCATTCACCAGAATTCACTCTAATGCTCCTCTTGCTGTGCAAGCCATGCATGGTCCCGGTCAAATCAAATGCTAAGGCAGTGCTGTCACCTTTCAAATGATACTGCTTAATGTCTCTGACAACAGTTTTAATTGTTTAACCAATGCCAGGGATTAGAGTAATTCTATTTTTTTTCCATTGCCAGGCCAGACAGATCACTTAAGCGCTCTTTTAAAAACAGACAAGCACAACACATTTAACTTCAGGCTCTTTCTTTAACCACTGCACTGCAACACCTCTACCGAGTCTGCAGCGAGGAAATTTTCCCTTCAGAGAGCAGCAAAAGGCAGGCAGCAAGCCCTACAACACACTTCAATGCAATAAACTAGAGAATTGGGATATAATGCGTCACTAGCGTTCATCCAACCCAGAAAAATCATCCCAAAATAGCAGCCAAAAGCAAGTTCTCAGGGAAGAACAAGGCCAGAGCGAGTGCGTGTGTACACCTACATACCATTGCACGTGGCTTGAACCATTTGGTGCCCAAGCCAGACAGGGCCCAGGCAACCAGCAGAGCCCTGGGAACTCCCCCCGGATCTGCTCAGCCACCCAGAGCTGGCACAGAGCTGCAGCGCCCGCCTGCGGTGTGAGAGGATCCAAAGCTCAGCTGCGTGGAAAACTGGGGCGACTGCAGGAGGGAGGGATCAGCCGTCACCCTCCTGAATTCAGGGATTCACCAAAGCAGGGAGGAGGCACATAGGAGCCCCCCCATTGCAGACCAAAGAGCCCCAGCCCACTGCCTGGCTCTGCGGCAGGAGCCAGTCCCTTCACCCACCTCTGAGCCCCCCAGGTCTGTTCTAGGCTAAGTTGGCATCCTAGATACATGTGTACGTATACGCACATGTACACAAGGCACTCAGAGGCAGTGAATGGCAGACCATGTTTTTTGTTCCTAAAGGTTTTTCTTAAGAACCTCCAGGGCTCAGCTTGCTTTAGTGATCATTGCCAAGCCCCAGGAAAGTCACATTCCTTACCTGGGCTTTCCAAAGCTCTCCTACCAGTTAGCTGACAGTCAGCTCAGCCCATCCTTTCCAGAGAAGCTCAGTGAAGTCCAGTCTGCCCATGTCTCCCTTCAAGTGCAACAAGTAATTTAAGTACATTCAGTATCACTGCCCTTTCAACACTGTAGCAAGGCTTAAAAGATGTTGCAATTCTTAGTTGTCTGTGAAGTCAAGTCCAGGCAGTGGGTAACAAACTGAGCCATCACACTGCCCCCTTGCCACAGCAACTTGTGCTGGGACCTCAGGGGCCATCCTCCAGGGTCAGGGCTGGCCATTTGCTCCCTTCAGTACCCAAGCAAGGAGCCTGCCCACAGTTGCCTGGTTTCTGTACAAGCACTCAGCATGGGACTACACGAAAAGCCCTTCAGAGAGCTGCTACAACTGCTGGAGGAACCATACGGGTAGAAAAGCATCTTTGAAGAAAGGTCTGAGGTGGGTATCAGCTGTACAGGGATATACTTGGTAAAGCCTAGAAACAGAGTGTGGTAAGTTGAAAGCCTGGCTAAAACCAACAGCCATAGGGGCTGAGCAAAGCAAACTGCACATCAGCAGCTCTGCAGAAAAGTCTGAGAAACTGGACAGAAGGAGTTACAAAATCCAAGTCTGACAATGGCTTGAGCAAACAGGAAAATGGTGGCACAGGGAACAAAAAAGAAATACCAGTGCTCTTTGATTAACAGCTCTGTGTTAGCCCTGTCAAAACAGCTTCTAAAGAGGAAACAGGTTTAGAGTGGAGCAAGTAACTGAGCTTCTGCCTATAAACATGAGAGGGACTGAGGAAAAAATGGGTGAGAGCCCACTAAGAAGTCAGACAGATGTCTGGGAAGAGACCTCAGAAGAACAACAGAAGAGCAGAAAAGATGACAAGGAGGTTAATAAGGACATATTCCACTGGGGCAAAAGTTACTTTTCCCCTTCAAACAAAAGGGCAAAATAACACAACTGAAATTAGGCAAGAAGCAAAAGAGAGCATCCAGCAAGAACATTTTCAGCTGCAACTCTACTGGAGTTTCATCTGTGATGAACGAGAGAAATCCTGAAGAATTTATCAAGGCATTCGGCAAAGCCAGGAGGTGGCTGTGGAAACCAGGTCCTCCAGAGGTCCTAAGCCCTACTTCTGCCCACTCCCTCCCAGCTCCACCTCAGCTGTGAAGGCAGCTTGCTTGCAATGGTCTTTGTCCCCACTTACATTCTGGGGAAGAGTTTTCCCTTGTCCCCTACTCCCACTGTCAGTTACTGACACACATATACCCTTCCCTGCTTGTCCTTCTTGAACTGTGTGACAATATTTAGATTTTCCTCCTTCTCATGAAGACATAACATGATTTTACACGCTTACTAGTCCTATTTACTCACCTGGGTATGCGTGCACAAGGCAGGGCCTTGAATCATTAAGCAGAAACTCTAGAGAGACATGCTTGAGCTCTTAGTCAAGCACAGCTTTGCTGTGGGTTCTCACCACAACCAGTAATTCCACGTAAACTGCAACCAAGACCAACTCCTTACAAGCTTGCATCAGGGCTCATATCTGTGGGTTTCCCAATGAGCACCTCTTGGAGGGAAAACTCAAAAGAAAGAAGCCAACACATCAGTAAAGCCCTTTGTTTTTCACAGCGCTGCAGGACGTCCATCAGGAAGAGCCAGTACAGCACTGCACAGTCTCACCTGATGTGAAACTTCATTTAGCACCAAACCCAACAAACAAAGATGTTTCCTGGACTGTCACTAAGCATTTGCCTTATCTGTTGCTGGTTAGTCAGAGAAATTAGGAGTCCACCTGAAGACAATGACCAAATGTGTTCCTATTCCCTCCTTCCCCACCTTCCTCAGTACTTTTGCTAAGAGGTAAGTTCATCAATGTATCATCATGTTTCCCTAAGCTATCTTCAAACCCCTTTGTTCCACAGTGCCAAGCAAACATCATTTCCCCAACCTTAACAGAAGGTGTTAGTTTTCAAACAAGAAGCTTACTATACCCCAACAGGCTGCGGGCTTTTTTAACCATTTTACTATTTTGGCAAACACCACACCTTGGAGAAAAAAAAACAATCATTGTGAAGCTTTGAAAATACCTTTCTGATTGCTTTAAACCTACTGCCTCACACAAGGTCAGCACATCAATGCAGCTGTTATAAAACTAGTCACTCACTACTCCCAACTCTCCTCATTCAGCACAGTCATGAATTTCTCACCCTTTTTTTGTCTCTGGGCATTTCTCCCGAGCTTAGGACTCTCTGCTTCTACAAAGCCTGTCCTACTCCTTGGTTATTCTCATCACCCATTGCCATACCTTTAGTTTTACAGTTTATCTGAGAGGGAGTAAGCAGGCTGCAGGAAGCTCTGCTGCTTCCCATCCCTTTCCTTACCCACTCCTGGGACAGCTCTTGCTGCGTGTCAAGCCAAACAGAGCTCAAGCTGCACTGTGCTCATTGTTACCACAAGATCCTGCCGAGTGGGAATAGCTCATGTAGAGCTTATCACTGCACATGCACAGCTAGGACCATCACCCTTCTCACTCACATTGCTCACCGAAGTACCAACGCAGTCTCTTCCATCACTCACTGACCAGGTATCAGACACTTCCACAAAGTCTCTGAAAACAGCCTTAGTTTCAACCTGGGAAAGTCTCAACATCCACAAGCTGTCACCTATTTACTCCTTTTACAGATTAGCACATGGACCTCAACAGGTAGGACTTTTGGTCAGAAGATACCATGATGCAGGAAAACAATCAAGAACGAAGAGAAGAAAGGAAAGCATGATGGGAGGAAATCTCTTCTGTTAGCATGAAGGTTTCCCCCACAAAGAATCTTCACATCCTGCCAAGAAGACTCACCCTTTTCCCTCCTCCAAAAGGCCACCTACAAGGCTTACACTCCCAAGCATCTCTTCTGAGGCCAGCATAATTCTGGCCTTTAAAGTGACTGGAGACCAGTATGAATCTGTTTCTACCAGCTGGCAGTGATGACACCTTGTTATCTTGGCAAAAGTGAAAGGAGGATGTGTAGAAGAACCACCTGCACTTTACACAGTAGGTGTTAGCAGCTGCTAATCCACCCGCGAAGAAATATCCATCCCTACAGACAGCTGCCTGCAAGTTGGATCCTTCAAACACCATCTCCTATGCAAGGAAATCAATTAAATAGAAGGCTGTGAACGTGAGGGGAGACAACAATCTAATCGGGGTACTGAAACAGAGTTAAATGCCTTCTGTTGCATAGGGCACAGTGCAAGAAATAGTCCTCTGAAAACAAATTAGGGATTAATATGCTAAAAAACCAAAGCAGATCAGCAGCCTAGAAGACCTAGACAACTTCTTCCCACCCTAAAAAAACCACAAACAATTAGCAGACTTTAGGAATTTAAAATAAATAAATTGTTCAGTTTTAGGACAGCAGAACAAGGACGGCACCTCCTATGCTGCTCTAGTCAGGAGGAATTGCATTTCGTGCACATCAGATACAGGTCAGCTGGCTTTTGCACAGATAAAGATGGAGGGCACAGGGAGAGGCACGGATCTCGAGAAGGGCAACCGGGGCACCCTGATGTAACTCACCCCTTCCAATGCCTGCAGCATTAGGAAGTAGTTTTCCAATACAGAGCTCTAATGGAAAGTACATTTAACATCAACAATACAGCTCCTGGCAACTAGCCTAGCATTTAAATTACATTTCATACGAACAGTATCCAAATGACAAAAAGCACAAGTGGCTTTTAAATGGCACCAGTTCTGTGTTTCCCTTGTACCGGCTTTTCTGCAAGCTCCATTTAGTGATTGTATGAAAGGTATGTTAAGGATCAACTTTTAAGATTCCATTCTTGCCCAGTTTGCGTCCCAGAGGAGCCTCCTCCCAGTTTTCACCAGCCACCTCAGAAGGCAGCACCATCAGCCTAGAGCAACAGCTGAAGGGGAACTGCAACCCTCTTTTTCTGACAGAAGCTGCTCCAAACAGGTTTACTTCCCCAAATGCACGTCTAGGCAGAAGTGAAAAGCCCGGCTTTGTGCTGTCAAAGGCTGCTTTGTTCAAACCCATTTCCTTCAGAGGTCTCCAGGATACTCGATGGTCAGTAGAAAGAGGTGCATTTCCTCACCTTTATTCAAGTGGCTGCCAGGAATTTCCTGCACAAAAAAATCTCAGCTGCTGTTCTGAGTGGCTGAAGCCACCAGATCTGGCAGCTCAGAGCAGTGAACAGCAGTGGTTTGGATGAACGAGCATTTAACCTCCTGAGTTGCTGGGCCATGTATTCCCTCCTCCCAATACCCTCCAGGCTCTCCATAGGCCTGAAGTCTGCCCATCTCTGCACTGGGAGAGCACACCTGACGTGCAAGGCTGACACTTGTGTCCCCACAAACTGTCCCGACTCTGCAGTCCCGTTGTCAGTCTTGCCTTCTTCACAAACCCATGACTGATGTGCATGTTTCCAGTTCACTTTGGTTTCAAAAGTCTGAGTTTGATCAGCTATAAAGGGCCTGTAGTCACATTGACAGTATTTGCCTCAGACAACATGTCCTTTGCAAAGCTTCACAGTCACAGGATCTGTCCTTGCTGCTCCATCTCCAGAGGATTCTCAAACAACACAGACTCATGCCCACACAGATTTGAATGCCAGGATTTTCCTGCTGTGGACAAGCTTCAATGCCTCATCAATTGTTAGGAGCACACAAAACCTCCTCAGAAATACTACTCATAACTTATTTCCTAGTTTTCCTGCTTGCAATATGCTCTCCACTGTCCACCTACATGTCCTGCGTGGCAGAAGTATGAACCTGAAATAGCTGCCTGTGTAGCTCCTACAAGAGAAGTGTTAGTGACAAAAAAATTAAATCCAACTGTCTGATACTGTTATTACATGAGCTGCACCCTTACAGGGAAAAAAAAAAGTCTGTTTTTTCAGACATCTGATGAAAGGTTTTAAGAACATGCTTTAACACTAGAGACTAACAATGGCAACACCAGGAAGTACCACGGCACAGCCCCTTCAGTGTTACAAGCCAAGGCACTTGTTGCTGACACACAGGGTCAGATACGTAAGAGCTTGTGGCAAAATGTATTAAAAAGCAAAGCCACAAACACGGAAATCTCTACAGATACAGGACTTAGCATCTCGGTTTCAGGTTTTGAACACTTGTGCTTGCACTCCTCTTATTTATGTCTTTGTATAATGTGCTACAATAGATACTTCCAGAAATAAGTGCCTTACACTTAAAGGGATGCATTAAGACAGTTTTAAGGTGCAACAAACACCAAAACAAAACAAATTAAAAAACCAAAAAAAACCAAAAAAAACCAAAAACATCCAACTGTCCAGTTAAACTAGATCCTGCAAATAACAGTTAAAGAAAGAAGCTTTGTTGGTCCAGCTGAGAAGAGAATGTGAAACAAACAGTATGACTGGCAAGAAAATTAATAAGCACAGACAATATGTGATATTCAGATGGCATTCTGGCAGCATCCCAGCAATGAAACAGCAGTTGTCTTTCATGACAACCTCCCCAGCTCTGATACACTGACAGATTTAGTGGAAGATGCTACCTGGACCGCATAATGATGTTCTACTATCTCAAGCAGGAAACACCCTGAAGGGCAGAATACAGCTTCCTCCACAGTGAAGTCAGTGTAGGCAGAGAGAAATACACGTTTTCTATAGATAAGATCTCATTACCCAAAAAGAGATTTTTGTTACAGCCTGGACAATGATTCTGGATAGATTTTTTTTTTTTTTTTTCTTCCTTTTCTGCTTTTCCACACCCTACATGCAGCTGTAACAATGCTTTACTTTGCCTGTAGGGCGTATGCAAGAAGCCTCTTTAATGGCTGCTCGTCGCAGGGCACAAGCAAGTATGTCTGATACCAATTTTCAGGAAACCAAGAAAGCCTTTGCCTTACTCCAGCATGGGCTGAAAGGCTATTGCAGTTCTGGGCACTACACTCAATAGCTCGCAGGACCAAACAATGTCTCCACAATGCATTGTAATGCTAACGTGGATATATATCTTTCTGATATACAAGAGAAAGAAAAAGCAGCTTTTGTTTAGCAGAGGTGATGCCTGGCTAAGGAATACAATCGGCCAGACGCTCCCCAAGGCCCCCGGTCGCGCTGCGGGCAGGCACTGAAGCGCAGCATCCCTCCTGCTCCTGGGAGCGGGGCAGTGGCAGTGGGAATGCGCACACTCGCGTCCACGGAACCGGGTCCCTTCCGGGAAACTCTTGCTGTGGAGATGGCAGAGTGTGTGCACCCCAACGTCTGGAAAAGGACCTCTCCCATCCCAGACGAGTGGCCTCCAGGTTCCCAGGCTGCCCTGTGGGAAGCCGAGCTGCAGCGGGCAGGATGCCAGGCCTGGCACTGATGACCGCTTGCCTCAATGACGTGCGTTTCTCACTACCTTCCCCTATTCCCAAAAATGACAGGGTGCTATTTTCTACTCATTGAGCCGTAAGTTTTCAGTTCACAAGCAGGAAGTTAAGAAAGACAGAATACACATCCGAGGGGGTAGGGAACAGCTGTGTGGAAGGCAGGCATTCGAACCCTGCTCATTCAGGTCTTCAGCTTCCACTGGAAGATAGCACAGCCCCCTGCTCAGCCTATGGCCACGCCATGAGGAGATCGTGACAGGAGAAACGCAGACCTGTTTGTTGACAATCCAACTTTACACAAGCTTGCTATGCCCTCCTAGATAAAATTAAGTAACATATTAAACTGATCACGCACAGAACTACCCTGAATACAGGTAGCTCCTCTATTTACAATAAACACAGTCCTCCAGGTAATTCTCCATCATCCCAGTGTAATATTAAAAGTAGGAACATCAATGCTTACAGGAACACTTTTGGTTTTTTGAGCAGAAAGCCACTGCCAATTTTAAAGATAATACAGACCTGGGGGGACAGATGGCAGCAAAGCACCAGAGCTCTCTCATCTGAAACTGGGGTACCATTGTGCTGGGTCTGCTCAGGCTATGTCAGAGGCCCCCACCCATGTCGGAGCCACTAGCTTACAAGACATTCTCTTCTCCTCTTTGACCTATGCAGCAAGGACACCCACCAGCCTCTGCAGATTATCAATTACTTCTCTCAAAGCCATATGGAAATGACAAATCACTATTTTAACAAAGGTGGCCTTTACAGCAGATGAATAGGAAGCAGAGCATAACAGACTTAATGCTGAAGTCTCAATACTTGGTAAAAACACCACTCTGTGCAGTGCAGAAGATTATTATCCAACATGCATGCTACTTCCTGACCACCTCCCAAAAGCAATGAAACAGGATCACTAAAATGTATTAAATCAGCTTATTCTGCCTCCTCCTCAGTCTGATACAGTAGTAGTAGTCTTGTCAAAGTTTCTATGAAGTCAATCTTTTCATTAAAGCAACTGATGCAGCTAAAAGAAAAATACCCACTTTGTCACAGCTGTGCTTCCCACACCTTGTGCCTCATCACTATATTTACCATAGCACAAAGGAGGAGGCAGCTGCTCTGCACAGTCATTTTAACTCACCCACGCTTACTACCTTACCAAGACTTACCCTATTTAGCCAATTGAACCTGCTCACCCAGGTTTTGAAGCAAAGGTGAAAGCACCAAAAGCAAAAAGCACTTCCCCCACCACCACCTTTCAAATAGAGTTAAATATGGATCTGGAATGACTGGGACAGATCTTAGAACCACCTCAGACAGAGAGGGTCTCCCCACTGCTGTAGGAAGGGACTGCCAGACCTGTGGGGCACAGGAAGAGATACGAGTACTCTCCTTTCCTTATTCTCCTATTTCACCATCACATTTCATTATCCAAATGAGGTCTCCAACAGCTACAGGAAATATAAATCCAGGACAACCATAATGGTTTTTAAACACACGATGCAGCATTATTATTTTTACTCAGAGGGTGCTAGCATACCTCTTTGCTCTACACTAAAGAAGCCAATTAATATTAAACATGCCCATCTGCTTTGAGCACAGATTCCTGCCTTCCTCTTCTCCCCCTATGTTGCATAAACAACCGCAGCCGAGCAGCACTGTCCTCCCGGACACACAAGGCAGGACCGTAAAACCCCACAGCACCCCACAACAGCCTCGATCCCTGCGATGAAAGCCCGAATTAGTTTAATGCAACTTTTTGATAACAAATGCATCGTTAGAGCTGGCAGACAGGGAGGACACTCCTGAGTCAGCAGCACCGCAGCCCAGGCCTACCTGGGGGGCTTCACCGGCGATCCACCCTCCTGCACAGACACCTCGGGGTCCTGTGCCAGCAGAGCAGCCACTCCGCAGCGGGTCGGGTCCCTCCCTTCACCCCGAGATGCTTTTTACTCATCCTCCTCAGGGCAGCACCCCTGACCACCGCGTTCCCCACAGCAAGAGCCCCTCTGCCACGTCCCAGTCCTGCTCCGCAACCCGCCCCTCTGCCCCGCACGGTCCAGGCTCTCTCCACCCGCGCGGGGTCCTCCACGACCACCAGCCCTCACCGCGCAGCTGGGGCAGCTCAGCCCGCGGGGAGCTCACGGCCGGGCGACGGGCTACTCCCGGCCCACTCCCAGCTCCACACCCTCCATGGGGGCTCCCGGCCCCACTGCCCCCAGGCCCCCACGGATCACGCTCCCGACAAGGGCTGATTCCCCCCGGTACCTCAGGCGCTGCCCGTCTCGCGCCGGCGACGGCACCTGCTGCGCACTCCGCGGCCGGCGGTGACGTCAGCAACAAGAACAGAACCCCCGCCTCTCGCCAAGCGGAGCCAGGGGGATGAAGAGGGGGCGGGCGCGTCACAGGCGCCGGGCCTCGAGCCCCTCCCATCAAGGGCGTGACCATGCGGTTATGGGCGTGGCCAGTCGGTTGTGGGCGTGGCCAGGCGCCCTCTCTCAGCTGCTCGCCGGGGGGGGCGTCTCCGCCTCAGCCCCCGCTGGGGCCCTGGCGGGTGTGGGCTGGGCAGGGCAGCAGCAGCAGCGGGCTGATGGGGGTTTGTGCCGGCAGCATCGGGGCCCGGGGAGCCTCTGCCCCGTTCGGGGAGCCGATGGGCACGGCGGCGTCTGGGCGCGGATCCCCCAACGCCCCCATTGCCCTGCTCCTTGGGGACGCTGGGGCTGACGCAGGACACGCGGGCACAGGGCTGGGGTCTGCGTCACTAGCGGGAAATGTGCAGGAGCACGAGGCTGGGAAAGCGATTACTCAGGTTGTCCAGATAAAATAGGTCAGGGACGCAGGTCAAAAATGTGAAATTAGCATTCCTGCCGCCGGCACGTGGCCGTGACTCACGGTGGTGGCCGGTGGCGAGGGTTCGGCTGTTGCCACCCGCGGTGATGCTGTGCCCGGCGGGTGCGAGGGGAGGCTGGGGGCTGGGAGCTGAGGGCTGCGGCCAGAAGACAGTGGTGGCCCAGGGGGACAGAGGGGCGTGATCTCGCTCCTGTGCCGCCGTGTGTGCTGAAAGCAGCTTCCCCTTTCCCTTCAGTGAGTAGTGGATCTAATCAGGCCAGCTTAATACTGGGTCTCTAATGATGCTCAGCCAGGAAGAAATTATTTAGATTAGTTACATGGCAGGTTGTATTCTTGGACAAGAGAAAAACAAGATACACAGCTCCCACTGTTCTGTGTGAAGAGCTCGGCAGCCTAAGTGCATCCTAAATGAAACCTGTGGGAGACATCACAGAGCCCTTTCCAGGCAGCCAGCTGCTCCAGTGGAGGCTGCAGTTCCCTTGGTGCAGGGAGTGAATCGCCAACCCACCATTCCCCAGTCTTGTCTGACCCCACCACACTGCCCTCGGCCATCTGGTAAAGCCTCCTAGAAGGAGTTTTACTGCACAAAATGGGAGAAAACTAATGGAACAAAACAAAACAATCCTCTGGATCATTTTGTGCCACACCAGTGAGTTTCAGTGACTCGTGGAAAGGGCACAAGGAATGGGAGAGCTGGTGCAGAGGGGCTGAGAGGAAAACACCACATGCATGGGTGCAAGGAGGGACTGCTACGCCACTGTCCTGGAAGTTGCAGACCAGCTCCCTCACGTTCAGCTTTCTTTGTCCTGTGATATTATTTACATATGCATTTGCAATTGATACTGCCTGGCCAGGTACCTCGCAGCAGACACAATATACATTGTTTTGCTGGTTAACATTAAACTTGTCTTGGTCCTTTCTCAAGCACCAGTGGGCATACACCATTGTCTTGTTAAACATTAACTGAGAAAACAGCTTGAAAAACACTGCCTGCCTTCATTAAAAACTTAAAATGACACTTGATACTTAAATCTCCTTATTACCCAGTTTGCCCATACTTCAAATATTAATGCAGTCCAGGCTTTATCAATCTTATTATCTTTTCCACAGAATTTCTAGGTGCAAGGAGCTTTGCTGTTCCCTGGAAATAAGTCTTATGACAAATTGTAATTTCACTCCTACAAAGAGAAGACAAGCCAGCTCTCCCCTGCGACGGGAAGCAGGTCTCCTGCTGAGCAAGGACATGGGGAGGGTATGCTCACCCAGTTTCTGTCAGGTGGGTTAGCACATCCCCAGAAGTTAGCTGAGAGTTGGTGGGAGCATCCTGGAAGTGTTACACATGTAGGACTAATGGGCTCATGTGAGGTCCACAAAGGCTTTGCTACGCACTTGTGTGCAACTGCGATGTGGCCAGCGCTGAGTCGCTGCTGAGGGCAGGAAACTCCTGAGATAAACTAATGTGACTGTTGGAAAATGTTGTCTGAGCTGCTGGAAGACAGACCTACAAAATCAGTCCCCTTTGCACATTTCTTTTACTGGTGATTTTCTCCCTTGCTTTTCCTGTTCCCTAATATGACCTACCATTATTAGCAGGTGTGGGAAGGGAGATGTGAATCCTGTTTACTGGGAAACATGTGCTACCTGGAATCTCTGGTTTAGCAGCATTTATCTCCCCCAGCCTTCCCCATGCCTGGCAAACTCAGTGGCACAGTTTTTGCCATTGGTGGTTACTTTTTTTTTTTCATTCTGATTGCTTAAAAGACACAAACCAGAGAGAAGGACTTGAGTTTGCAGAGGACAAAAGCAGAAGCTGGACCTATAGAGCACATCAAGCTGCAGAGAAGAGGTGAACAGAGAAGGGGAACAGCAGAGTGCAAGACCATTGCCCAGAGGACTTGCTGTGGTTGCTTGCCCCCATTCTTACCACCTTTTGTACCTCTTTCCACACAGTCAATTGGTTAAACCAGTTGCAAAAGCCTTGTGAAACATCCCACTGTCTCGCAAGACGGTTATGTGAGCCTGCAGGTTGCAGGCAGGGCAGGCAGCTTTGCTGGCTATTGGCCTTGGCAGGGATGTCTGCAGGGCAGAAGGGACCAGGGAGCAGATGTCTTCACCCTTTTCAGTCAATGTTTCTGCACTCTGTGTGCTGAAATCCCAAGGCCTGCCTGGCACAAAGGTATTTTTTACTCCTCACCTGTACTATCAGGAAATTTTTCTGACTTGCTTGATAAAAATAAGCTGTTTAAAAGTTCAGGTCTGTAGTTTCTTTGAGGGATGCAGGTGGCTTTGGAAGGAGGTGTTTGCTCTGCCAGAACCTGTGCCTGGGTGTCTGATCCAAATCAAGTGAGCACTGCTGGATCCAGGAGTGGTCAGGGCTGGTACTCCTGATGGCAAAACTATGGTCCTGTGAGCAGAGAAGCAGCAGCAACCCAAGCTGCAAACCCCACATATGAAGCAGGTCACTGCTGTGCTGACTGGTCCAGACAGAGTCACACTCCTGGCATGACACTGTTGAACAGATACAATGTCCCATTATGTCTTGTCATCCTCATCTGGGTAAATCTAAGCCTTGCACTCTAAAATCTGGCTCTGCCACAGAGAAGTGGTGGTTGTTCATCCCTCCTTCCACAAGATGGGTAGTGGTGTGCCTCCTGCTGACTTATGACACACTCCAACTGCTCCTTGTCTCAGCTGCCCTGTCTGGGGCTGAAATGGAATATTACTGGCCACATGTCCCTCACTCACTTTCCCTCTTTAAAGGGCTGGGAAGCACCACATGATAGAGCAATGCAGAAGGCAGTCCTGAGTTTGATCTGCTCTTCTGCTTGCATGTCCCAGGGCTCTGTGCCCTTGCAAGCTGCTGTCTGGTGCTGTGTCTTTCTGAAGACCTGAGTCTCTGTGCTTCATCATGCTCAGTGTCTTTTGATCTCTGCCTATTTCATGCTCATCTCTCACTCCCACACAGTAAAGTAAGAGTTGTGCTGGAAGAAAAGAGAGGAAAGCTGTTATTTGGGTATATGAAAATAGAACATCATCAAGGGCCACTAATGGGAAGCGTCCCACTAATGGGTTACTAATGAAAAAGAGCATATCACCTAGGCTCAAGGAAGCCCATGTGAAGGTCCTGCAGGGAGAGCTAGAGCCCCGACTCTTCTGCTCTGCCAAAATAAGAGAGGCATGTGATGTACCTCAACTACATGAATGATCCTTGCACTCCAGTATGGCTGGTGGAAATAGATTCTTTTCTTCTATCTTATTAGAAAAGTCTTGGAAGTCTGGTGAATTTCCCACTGACTGGAAAAGGGGAAACAACATCCCTATTTTCAAAAAGTAGAAAAATGAAGACCCAGGAAACTACAGGTTAGTCAGTCTCACCTCCATGCCTGGCAAGATCATGGAGCGGGTCCTCCTGGAGGTTCTGCTGAGGCACATGGAAAATGGGGAGGTGATTGCTGGCAACCAACATGACTTCACCAAGGGAAAATCCTGCCTAACAAATTTGGTGGCTTTTTATGATGGGGTCATGGCATTGGTCAATAAGGGAAGAGCAACTGACGTCATCTTCCTGGACTTGTGCAAAGCATTTGACGCTGTCCCGCATGACATCCTGGTCTCTGCATTTGAAGGGCATGCATTTGATGGATGGACCACTCAGTGGATAAGGGATTGTCCATATGGCTACTCTCAAAGAGTTGTGATCAATGGCTCAATGTCCAAGTGGAGAAGTGTAATGAGTGATGTTCCTCAGTGATCAGTACTGGGACTGGTGGTCTTCTAACTTCTTTGTCAGTGATGTGGACAGTGGGATGGAGGCACCATCAGCAAGTTTTCTGATGGCACCAAGCTGTGTGGTGTGGTTGACATGCTGGAAGGAAGGTATCTATCCAGAGGGACCTGGGCAGGCTGGAGATGCAGGACAGGCAGGACAACCTCATGAAGTTCAAAAAGGCCAAGTGCAAGGTCCTGCACTTCAGACTGCAGGGCAATCCCAAGCACAGACACAAGCTGGGTGATGAGTGGATTGAGAGCAGCCCTGTGGAGAAGGACTTGGGGGTGCTGGCTGATGAAGTGCTGAACATGAGCTGGCACTGTGTGCTGGTAGCCCAAAAAGCCCCAACTGTACCCTGGGCTGCAGGTCAAAGGAGGTGATTCTGCCTCTCTATTCTGCTCTTGTGAGACCCCACCTGGAGAACTGCATCCAGCTTTGGAGACCCCAACACAGGAAGGACATGATCCTGTTGGAGCAGGTCCAGAGGAGACCAAAAAGATGATCAGAGGGCTGGAGCACCTCTCCTACAAGGCCAGGCTGAGACAGTTGGGTCTGTTCAGCCTGGAGAAGAGAAGGCTCTGGGGAGACCTTACAGCGGCCTTTCAGTATCTGAAGGGGGCCTACAGGAAAGCTGGGGAGAGACTTTTTATAGGATGATCGTTAAGGTCCCTTCCAACTTAAGCCATTCTATGATTCTATGATTTTGCTGTCCCTCAGTTTTCCTATTTGCAAGAAAAGGCTGAGCACAGACTCCCCCTGAAAGTGTGGATTTCAACTCACCATTGTTTGTAAAGGAGGTGAAGAAACTCAAGGCTGGGTGCTGTTGAAAGGATGGTGGCACAGGGGGAAGAGTGCAGCAGAGCCAGCTCAAAAGGCAGATGTTAGCACTTTGCTCTCCAGCAGGTGTATTCCCAAGGGCTGTCACTGAGGAGTTTGGGCAGACAAACCCTGTCTGCTCTCAAGGGCATGGTTTAGTCCATTGCTCCTCCAGCCATCAGAGCTGAGGGAGCTGATAAGGAAATACCCATTGTTCCTTCACTGAGTGCTCTGCAGCAGCTGAGGCTGGGCACTGCTCTGTTCTTCTGACTCGGTTCCAGAGGTGTTTAAACCATGGGAAACCAAGACAGCAGCAGCAATAAGCCAACGACAATACATCATTCCTGAGCTGGCCTGACTGTGATTCAGCAGAAGAGATCAATGGAGGTTTGGCAGAGCAGATGTGGGCTGAGGAAACCTTACCTTTGTTTAGGCCACAGGGCCCCTGTGTGGTTTTCTGCAGCCAGAGAAGCCCTGATGGCTGCATGAAACTGTGGGGAGCAGCAGCACTGCAAGCCTTGGATGTAAAGGAGTGGAGAAGGCATGGGAACAGTCTGAAAGTGATCTTTGTACAGATCACTTTCTGCCAGAAAATGCCAGAGCAGCTCCCAGCCAGACAACTTGGAAGATTCACCTGTGGACACAGGATTTGCAGACCTGTCATATTTGGAGTACCTGGTGCCCATGATGCTGATACTCGGCAGAACATACTGGCTGCTGGGAGGCCAGGCAGCAAATGTCATAATGCCTGTCGAGGTGAATTGTCCTCAAGAAATGCTATTTTGAGAGGGCACTCACAGATGGGATAACCTGTTCTTGCCATACTCCAGGCTGTCACGGCGGGGCCATGTGGGTCTAGCCCTCCAAACCGCCAGGATTTTCATCTGCCGTCAGGATCCTGTTTCATTACTCTGATGCTGGCCCCTATACTGAAGCTAAGAGGCTTCAGGCAGAGGCTTGGTGTTTGGAGGATGTTTGGACAGACCAGCGCTGCTCTTACTATAAACAGGGTCTGCTTAACTGAACTGGTGCAAAAGAGCTTCAAAGAAGCCATAGATCAGCCTCAGAGAAATCCCTGCTGCATCTGGACCCTTGAGCAGACCACTGCTGCCTCCATGCACTGTAGGAGTGAGGATTAGGGGCTGGACATGGTCCAAAGAGTCCTACCTGCCTTGCCAGGAGGCTGGGACAGTATCTGGGGATGAGAACTGCTGCCACTGCAAGCAGCATGATGTGTGTGGGGGATGGCATGTGTTCATATGGACACAGTGCTCCCAGCCCAGGCAAGTCTGGGGAGGGGAGGTGGGGCAAGATGAGACTGAGCACAGGAGACTTCACTGTGGGTTTTGCCAGAGTCCTGCATGATAACTGGAAAAGGGGAAGAGAGGAGATTGCACAGGGGAATTTTATCTTGATGGTTGCAGTTTTGTGCTGTTAGTCGGAAAGCCACCACCCTTCAGAGCAGACCAGCTGCAGGTGTCCTGTAGGCTCCAAGAGCCCTTGGAGCTTGGAGCCCTGGAAGAATTGTCCTAAGCTCTCCAGCTCAATGTGCTGGGCGGCTTAGATAAAGAGCTGGGATTTCCCTGGGACACCCCCAGTTCTGCAGGGACATTTGGTGGGATACTCAGCTGTTCCCAGGGCAGGATATGGTGGCCCAGCAGCAGTCCTCTCCAGACCTTGATTTTTTTCAGTGTTTCCTTATTAGTAGCTGGAATGATCACGGGTTTTGGCTCTGGCCCTGGAAGAACCAGGCGTGACACATACCTGGAGAACAGAACTCCTCTGTCCAAGGGCTCTAAATCTTGCATGTGTGAGTCGCTTCGAACCCTGCAACCAATGTTGGAAGCTCCCTGTACCACTAACCAAGGGGGTTTGACTTGAGCAATACCAAACTTCACCCACAGGACACCTACAGGATCTGCCTACAGCCCTTCTGCAGCACTGCCCCATGGACAACCCTGAGCCATAGGACCTGCTGAAATCGGACTCTTGCAGAACTGTACCCTGGCCACTGCCAGGGCCCTTCCCTTGCGCTTGTGAATCTCCTTCACACACTATTTATATCCTGTGGGACAGCACATAGGCGCCTCTCTCTATTAATAAAGGCCAATGCCAGCCCCTTTTCAGCCAGCTGCCCTATTGCTGTGGACTGACCTTACTTCCAGATGCCTCATCAGTAATTTAGTAGCTTGAGGGCACAGGGAAAGCCTGTGTCTGTCTTTGTGGGTGTTCTGTTTTGTTTTCAGCATTGGCTTTCCACCTGCCAGCAGTGTGAACCAGGTCACTTTGGCATCTTGTTTGTCTGTGCTGGAGAGATATGGCATGGCAACTTCCGCACTTGAACTTCACTTTTCTGGTGTGAACGGCATCACTGCTGTGTTGCCACAGAGCTCAGCCTGGGAGACCCTCCTGCTGCTTAAGACAGTGGCATGGAAAAGTAATGGAGGGAGGGAGCTGAAGTCTGAAATCACTCTAGGAAGTACTGCGAGCAGCAGATGAGCCTGGGGAAAACCCCAGTTACAGAAAAGACTCCAGCTGAATGACCTTCACTGTCAGCTCAGCCTGTATACATGTGGAGGAGCTGTCTTGTGCTCTAGGATGCTATGCCAGAGGGGTCAGCTGCTCCCTGAGCAGAAAACACTCCACTGAGCCCAGTTACATGGCCTGGGTGCCTGGCCTCCCCTCTCCAAAGAGCAGGTTGGGAATGGACTTCTTTCCTCTACTGTGGGAGTCACTTTCCTTGTTCATGGCTACCCCTGGATGGGACCACATGGCTCCCAGACCCTATAGGGCACCCAGTCTCCACTTCTGAAACAAGATTGAGAGGTTTTCTGCAGAAAGACCATCTTGAGCAGCTCCATGGCCTGTTCTTGCACCTGCATCTCTCCCTGATGGGATGCTTTATCCCTCACAGGGACTGTTCTGTGTTGTACAGCCCTTGATCCCACCTGGATTAATGGGATGACCCTTGACTCCTCAGAGTTAAAAAGGCCAAGTGACAGGTCCTGCTCTTGGGTCACAACAATTCCCTGCAATGCTACATCCTGGGGGGAGAGTGGCTGGAAACTTCCCAGCAGAAAAGGACCTGTGGGGTGTTGGTCAACAGCTGGCTGAAGGTGAGCCAATGTGTGCCTGGGTGGCCAAGAAGGCCACCAGCATCCTCACTTGTGTCAGCACTGGTGTGGCCAGCAGGACTAGGTCAGGGATCATCTCCCTGTACTCAACACTAGCAAAGCCATGTTTTGAATCCTGGGTTCAGTTTTGGGCCCCTCACTCCAAGAAGGACATTGGGGGGCTGGAGCATGTCCAGGGAAGGACAACAAAGCTGGGGAAGGGTCTAGAGAATAAATCTTCTGAGGAGCAGCTGTGGGACCTGAGGTTGTTCAGCCTGGAGAAAAGGAGGCTCAGGGGAGACCTTCTGGCTCTTGACAACTCCGTGACGGGAGGCTGGAGCCAGGTGGAGTTTGTTCTCTGCTCCCAAGGAGCAAGCAACAGGACAAGAGAAAATGGCCTCAAGTTGCCCCAGGGGAGGTTAAGGTTAGACCCAAGGAACAATTTCTCCCCTACAAGGGTTGCCAAGGCCTGGCCCAGGCTGCCCAGGGCAGTGGTGGAGTCCTTATGATCCCTGGAGGGGTTTCAAAGCCATGGAGATGTGGTGCTGAGGGACATGGTTTATTGGTGACCTGTCAGTGCTGGGTTAATGGTTGGACTTGATAATCTTAAAGGTCTCTTCCAACCAAAATAATTCTATGATTCTATGGCTTGTGCCAGGAGAGAGGGTCCATCAGCTGAAGCCAACAGTAGCAGCAAAGACCTCTGCTTTACGCTGAAGGACCGTTCCCAGAAGCAAAGGGGACTGAGGGGATGGCTCGTACTGAAGTCCCTCCAAGGTGCTCGCTATAGTTCAGTTTAGTGGAGACAGAGTTAAAATTTTCCTCCTCTGGTGGCAGAAGGATTTCCAGGTCCTGGGCTCATGGTCCTCACAGCGTTACAAAGCCCCAGGACCTCTCCTGCCCTTGGCTGCTGGAAAAGCCCTTTGCCACAGCCAGGACAGGTGTGGGGAGGGGGGGGATGGCACAGGCTTGCTGTGCAGCGCAATGCGCTGGCACCCTCTAATGACACGGTTATGTACATTCAATGCATGCCTGGGGCACTCGCCTTGGTCCTTCCTACCATGCTGGCGCTGACTGCTGCACTGCTCCCAGGTATTCTGGAATCTTCCAGCAGGGCAGGGCAACAAAGTGGGTTCCCCCTTCTTCCCCCTGCTGTGCTCTAAATCCTCAGCCCCAGCTCTCTGTGCTGCAGTTTCCCAGGGTGTGAACAGGGGCCATGTGAGACAAGAGGAGTTTGTTTGGGCAGTGCTTCTGCTTCTGCCTGGTGTGCTGTCAGTGAGGATGCTGTTCCCACCCCACTCAGCCCCAGCAGCAAAGCCAGCTGTGGTTGCCTTTGTGCCACTGGAGTGGGAGAGCTGGTGAGCTTGTTGCCAGGTCGTGTAACCCCAGACTTTGGCTATGCTGCCCAGGCTGGGTTAGGAAGACCCTTTGCTCTGACTCCAGAGACATTTGGGAGAGTCTGCCAGCTTGGTTCTTTCAGGCTAAAATCTCTCCTTCCCAGTCCACTTTAGAACAAAGCCAGAGAGTGTGTGGCTGACAAGGGATCACTCAACTCCATCCCAAATGTTGCTGAACCTAATGAGAAACTGAGCTGCACAATAGTCGCAGCATTTGTCTTCTTGGTAACGTTGTGCTTTAGCCAATGGTCTGGGTGGCCAGTGTGGGCTTCAGAGATGCACAGCAGGGCACTATGTCCTGCATGGCCGACTTGGGGGAGACCAGGCTTCTCTGACATCTGCCTCAGCACTGCTGAGACCCTACAGACTGGCTCTGAAAGGCCAGTGGAGTTAAATTCACTGTAGCAGAGTTTGGCCTTGTTCCACAAGGTTGGCTCAGCCATGCTCAGCAAGGTGCCAAGACCTGATGGCAGAGCCTGCCACAATGGCTGGCAGGAGCTTTCTTGGCACAGGATGGACAAATACGGTCAGCTCTTCCCTGGATGTTGTATTATGTTGACAAAGCTTTGGTGGCCTGGATTTGAGTTTGGGCACCCGGACTAGGAGGGCATGTCCCAGTGCTGTTCTGCAAGTCTCATGGCTGCAAACAGCACCTTTCTACCTCTCTCCACCAGGAGAGAGGGAGACGAGCTAGGGAATGGTCCTGGCAAAACCAGGCTTGTGCATCCTTGTACAAATAGGCTAACAAGACTCTGAACAGTGAATCAACAGCATGAGCAGGGTCAGGACCAAGTGCTCCAAGGGATGACTCCACCTCCTATGGCTGAGACACAGGCAGCAAAGTGCAAGGGAGCAAGCTCCAGTCCATGTCCCAGCACACCCCTCTAACAGGTCCTACAGGAGCTGTCCATCACTATTGTCCTCCTAGGAAATGTCCCCAGAAACCTCCCCCTGCAAGGGTGGATGATTGTGTTTGGGGAAGCCTCTGGGGTTTCTGTACAAAACAGGAGGGTAGGGATAGGGTATGATGGGAACAGGGATGAGATAGGAACAGAATGGGTATGGGTTTGGGTATGGAGATGGGTATGGGGATAGGGATAGAGATGGGGATGTGAAAGGAGTGGGGATGATGTGGATGGGATGGGGATTGGCGTGGGATTTAGAAGGGGTGGGGAAGGAGATGAGAAAAAGATGGCAAGTGGAATAAGGATGGGGAGGAAAGGGGAAGGGGGTGGGATAGAGGTGGGGAGAGAAAGGAGTGGAATAGGAGGGGAAGGAATGGCTTTGAGATACAGATGGAGAGAGGAAGGCATTCGGTAAGATTCAGCTCTTGTTCAGAGAAGCACACGTTCAGATGGCAGCTCGCACTAGCTCAGCCACGTTGGACACAAGCAGCCTTGGAAAGCACTGAATGCCTTCTCTTCGGCTGTTATCCCAAGGGGCTGCGCTGCTCAGCCAGCCAACGGTACCAGCAGGTTTTTATTTTACATTTATTCTCCTAATGGCTTGGGTGGCCTGAAAACTTGAGCAGTGAATTGTGACTGCTGAAGATTGGGTAAAAGTCCACACAATAGATGTGCACTGCAGTGTGGCACCGGGGATGAGTCACTGAAATTGCAATTAGGAGAGAAAATAACAGTGGGTTTACAAGCTTCTCTCCAGGAGCATTGTGTTTCTCCTGAATTGCAATGATGTTTTGGACTGGTATAGGGGACATTGCCCCATGTCAAAAAAATACACAGAAATGGAAGAAGCGGTACCTGATGTAAAATGGTTTAACAATTAAGAGAGGAAGAAAAATCAGCATTGATTTTTCCAGTGACAGCATAGGTGCTTTGGGAGGGACCTGCAGGGGCAAGCAGAGGAAACTGTAGCAAAGCCCAGGGGTGTGGGACAGGGGAGTTGTGCCGTGACATGGAGTCCAAGGTGATGCAGCTAAACTGGGCAGAAGGGAGATGCAGGGAAGGAGTCCCCAGGAGCGATGGGGATCCTGTGAGTGTCCCCTCCTCAGTTATCCAACTCTCAGCACCTTGCTGCAGAGCACAGCAACCAAAGAAGATGCATCACCCATGGACTGCAGTGTGGCCAGGAGTCCTGGAAAGCTCCAGTCCACATGGTGCCAGAGAAACTTCTGACCCCTGCAGTTGCTGTCACTTCTTTATCAAGCTGCCTCAGCAAAGAGACACACCTGTGCCACCCACCCTATGACCAGGGCAGAGGAAAGCTGCTCCTCACCTATCCCCAGGAAGGCAGCAGGCGTTGGCCAGCTCTTGCCTGTGGTCTCTGAACAATCCTCAAGTTCATCTTCTTGGATTTACATAGGTGACAGCTCTGCACTTTCCTGAGCAGTGGCTTTGGTAGCCCCTGGTCAGCAGGGAGGGCTGTGCTGGGGGGTGGTGAGACCGTTTCCCTGTAGGGATTGATGTGAGAGAGAAGGGGAATACACAAAGGTTTGGTCCATTCACCTTAAACACACTGGTGCAGCCCACGCATGGTGGCAAGTGGAGAGGCTGGTGGGTCACTGCATGGTGGCTGAAGCCCCACTGTGACCATCTGCCCTGGAGCAGGCAGGAACCCCTGGGGTGCTGCATCCCACCAGCATGCCTCTGACATCTGCCTGGGGTACAAAGGATCCCAGACCAGTGGGATATTCCTCCTTAGACTCAGTTTTACTTCACAGTTGTCTATTTCTGTCCCTCTCATGGAGCAGAGCAGAAAGAGCCAGCATAAGCATGTCCCTGGCTGACGGAGCTGGCAGCACGATCTCATGGTGAGAAATGCCTGTTTCATGATTAAATAAATAGGCTGGATTTCAATCCCACTGTGGGCACAGCACACATTTCCTGGTATGTCCCCCTTCTCCTCCAAAAATGGTCCAAATTATTGTGCAGGCATCTCTAACACTTATTTTTTTTTCTTTTCCTAAAGAAAAGTTGATGGCTCTGTAAGATATTTTATAGAAATTAACTAGAACACTGAACTGCAAAAGGAGTTTCAGGAAAAGCACGTTATAAAACCTGGTTTCCTGTGGTGTCTCTGAGGGCTTGTACCACTGCTGAGCTTTTCGCTGCAGTCTTTCCATACGGAAGGAGCAAGTTTACATTTCATTCTCCTGCCTGGCCACCACTTTTCATGCAGCATAGGGGCACGTAATTACCCTGCTATCTCACACATCCTATTTTTTACTGAAATTGGCTGAAATACAAATGGTAGCGGGGAAAGAAGGGTCCTGTGAGAGTACTCACTCTGAGCATCCTCAGCCGAGGCGGCTCTGCCGTTGGACGGTGCCGTGGAGGATGAGCTAACACGTGGGCAGCAAACTAGGCCAAGCGCTCGGCTCCCGGGGCTGTCCTGGCCTACGGCAGGAATGGAAACAGGGACACGCAGATGATTTTGCTGCAGAACCTGGCAAGGAAGTGGGACATGAAGAGCCTGTGAGTGCACGGGGGCTACCAGCGCAGGAACTGTCCTGGCTGGTGCAGCTATCCCAGAGAAGATCCCAGGAGAATGTTGAGCAGAAAAGAGGGGGAAATCCCAGCAGTGAGACACGGAATTACCACCAGAGGGCACTTAAATATTGCTCTTGCTAAACAAGTGGTGTTTCCTAGCAAGA
Organism: Megaceryle maxima; assembly: GCA_024605025.1. Classification (NCBI taxonomy): domain Eukaryota; kingdom Metazoa; phylum Chordata; class Aves; order Coraciiformes; family Cerylidae; genus Megaceryle; species Megaceryle maxima. The sequence goes on from JANHGN010009065.1 coordinate 50,040, forward strand.
AGCCAGCTCTGGATTGCCTGACAATGCACATCCGAGCCTGACTCATTGCTGGCACAGAGAGCAAAGGAAGGCACTCAAAAGGCATTTGAGAAATCATGCATGAATGGGAATTTACTAGCAAGATGCAAAGGGTTGAACTTTTCTTCCAGACCTTCTCAGAGAGGTCTGCCAGTGGGGGTCCACCCTGCCTAGTCTGGCAAGGTGAGCAGTGAGTGCATCATTAGACTTTCACCTGTGTGGTACCCATGGGGCTTGGCACAGAAGAAAGGAGCTATTTTACACCTCCATCCTGCTGGCTGTGAGTATATGCTGTCTTCTGCTCATCACCAGTGTTAAGCAGACAAGAGTCACAGCCCTGGCAGGGATTCTGGCTCAACAGCTGCTGTGGTGCTCACCTGGGTGCATCTGTACCCCACTTCTTATTCCAGAGCTGGGCAGGGGTAGAAATACCCTCTGTCTTCTAGGAAAAATCACAGGGATGGGGTAAGGAAGGAACTGGTAAGGATTGCAAACCCAGTTCTGAGAGCTCCTCAATACCTATGAGGATCTGAGAGCCAAATAAAGTCTGCAGATGTGAAGACAGCTGTGTACTGCAGGTGGAGAATTCTGTCAGAAAGGTGAAAGAGGAAAACAACTTGCTTTGAGAGCAAGCCAGAGCACCCTGTTCATCACCCATAGTTGTCTCAAGGAGGCACCCTGGGGCTCAGCAGTAGCATGTGATGATTTGGCTGGGGTCACAGTGCAGCTGCAGGTCTTGGCACCATGTCTGAAGATCTCCTCTGAGTACAAATTGCTTCATGAGGACTCTGGGGCCAAAGAAGCAAAAGCTGGAAGTGCTACAGGTGTAGGTGATGGGGAACTGAAGGGAGTAGGGCCTCTAGAGTGAAAAAGAGGACTGCAGATGAGAGAGAGCAGATGCTGTGTTTGAATTCATCAAATATCTAGAGAAAATGGGTTTAACCCTGCTGGGAGAAGAGGGGCCCCAAGGCCTCTCAGGAGCACCTATATACTCTGAGAATCTCACCTGGATGGGGTCAGGGTCCTGGGAGGACAGGAGCAAGGATTGCTTTGTGATGTGGCATCTCCCAGCATTTCCTGGGATCATCTTCCTGGTGATTCTCCTGCCTTTGAAGGAGCCAGAAGCCCAGGGAGGACCAGCAGCCCATCCTATTCTTTGCAGCAGAATTTCTCAAGATGTGTTCTGTGAACCCTCCTGGCTACGGGAATTGCTTCCAAGGGATATGGGACAGCAGCTTGTGAGGAGTCACATGTGTGCTGCAGCATGTAGGGACTTCTGTCTGGATGGGATATGGAAAGAGTGGGTGATGGTGTGGGAAGGCTGTGTGGAGTCCTCATCTGTGGGGTTCTCCCACCATGACCTGCCAAGCAAATGCCCTCCTCACTCTAGCTGGAGCTGTTGGCTTTGCCAGGACTAGCCTCCTTCATGCTTTTAGGTTTGGCTGATTGCAATTAGCACTAATTAGTGTCTCTTTTGACAGTGCCTTGTCTCTACTTCCCTCTGTGTTGTCCTTGACGCAGCATGCTGAGTGCTGGGTCCCATTTTGTCTTGAGACACCTCCACCAGTCTTGGCACCAAAGCCAGAGGGTTATTTTGGGGCCACAACCTGCTGTCTCGGGGTGGGCGGGTCTGTTGCGTCTCAGCTTTCCTGGACGCTCCCTGATTTCTTTTGCTCTGCAAAACCGTCGTGCTGGGTGCGTTGTCCCACTGCCCAGACAGTTTTGGCTTTTCCTTAGGACCACAATGCCAAGATCAATGTTACAGGATCTCCTCAATCAGTGCTGGCAAAGAGGACCATGGGGGCCACTGCTGTGCAGTCCTGCCCTTTCCCAGCCCCTCCGAGCCATCCTGAGCCCTCTCATTGGGCTGGAGCAATAAGGGCAGGCTGGTGGGAGCAGGATGGCTGGCACTGGCCTGCCCCTGCTCCTGGCTCTATGGGAGAGCCCCGTGCAGGTCCTCAGGAAGTTAAAAGCCACTGGGAATTGGTGCAAGAGTGGTCTCAGCAGAGAGTCATGTTTACAGAAGCAGTCTGGCCCTCTGGAAAAGAGCGAACTGGGGTGGCAGTGAGAGGTACAGGATGGTCTTAGGACCCCTGCTTCCTTGTGAGCAAGCCCAAGAGAAACCGAGAGCAACAGGGAAGGATGTGAAAAAACAATGTGCAATTAATACATACTTGAGCATTGGCTCTGCAGAGGTTTTTGGAGAAGGGGAATATCAGAAACCCTCAAATGGTGGCCCAGATGACTTGAGCAACTCAACAGGGAAAGCCGATTCATAAAGAAACGTGCCATTGGAAACCTCCACCCCTCATCTCCCTGTTGTCTTGATGTGTTACGCTCATGGCCTACCCCAGCTCAGGATATCTGCCATTTGGATGGCACTTGAGCAGAGAAGGACAGGACAGGTTGATCCAGCCCCACCAGAATATTGCATTGTCTGCAGGAATTTACCTTCAAGAGGGAAGATGGTGCTTCTCCTGCCATGGGAAGTCACGGCCTCAGCACCATGAGGTGGCCTCAGCTGGCCACCCTGTGCAGACACTGTGTGCGAACCTGGGCTGTGCCACACGATGGCACAGGCTGAAGGGGACAGACACATCAGGGGCTAAAGGGAAAAAAATAAGCTGACCCTAACAGAGCCTTGGCCCAGGGCCCTCCAACACAGCTCCTGCTAAATCACAGTTTTCCTACATTTTCCCCAAAGTTCCTGTATCACACTCCTAGGAGAAAGATGGGCTGAACCCAAGATTTTTGTGCATGCCAGTGCAACCTTTAAAGATTGTCTACTAAACACAAAGCATTTTATAGCTGATTAATCTAAAAGGAAATTATTATGACCTCCTTCTCCACAGCCTTTGAACCTGATTGCATCAAACATAACTCTTGTAAGGGGGTTTTTACTTTTCTCTGGGAATTATTTAAATAGATGAGTATTTTATTTAATCTCACAACCAGTAAATGTGTTAGGGCTAGGTGGAAGATCTGGGCAGAAATAAAGTTCATCACATTTGGAATGGAACCATTTTGGTGGGGAAGTGAGGGCTGAAGTGATCACACCATTTGTGGTCTTCAAGCACCAGTGAGAAGACTCCATGCTGGCTGAAAACTGTTGGGAAGCAAAAGGGGAGCCCTGTTCCTACTGGTAGGTGCTGAGGAGCCAGGTACAAGGATGCTGCAGTGAAGTTTCATTTGGATGTTCTTGAGCTTAGACACAACTTTGATGAATCTTTGCACGCATGTGTTGGCTTTGAATGTCCTGTTGAAAGAAGAGTTCAGGACTGTCCAGGAACTGCTGAAATCCCAAATCCTTTGTGCTTCAGTTGGATTAGAGCCCTGAAAAGCTTTGATACATATTTTTCAATACTCACAACAGTGTGGTTTGGTGCCTAGTAACTAGCTGTTTAACAGCAGAACACACAGCAGTTGGCCTCACCCATCCTTTAGAGATGCTGAAAGTGGAGAAAAAAGATTTAAAAGGCATCAAAAAAGGAAAAGGAGTAAAGAAAAGATGAAAGGATGCAGAGTCAGACCAGCCACAAGCACCTCAGAAGAGCCACGTCCAGCTGCCCATGGTCAGGAGTGTGGCTGGGAGCAGAGGTGAGGGCAAGGGAAGGCTGCAGGAGGTCAGGGCTCAAAGAAAAGGATGTGCCGAGCCTTGTGGGGCATCTCTTTCCCTTCTCAGATGTTTCAGAGCACCAGAGCTCCACGTTGCCTCCATTTCCTCTTACCTCCCAGATCAGGCTGAGTGCCTTGCAAGTCTCCTTTGTCTTCCTCTCCAAATTTGCCTTGGGCACCCAGTGGCAGAGGCTAAAAATGCTGATTTTGCACATGGCTTGCTCAGGATTAGTTACTAAAGCGAGTGGAAAAAACAGCTTTTTACCTCATTTCAAAGCTATTTAAGCCAAATGTTCCTATCTGGACATTAGGTGAAAATCACCACATTGTTTTGAGCAGGAAAACAGCTTTCCTAGAGTAGAAAGAGCATATTTTTATCCAGCCTTCTTGGTTAGATGCTGGGACATGGCAGGAGGGCTGTGCTCTGCGTCCTAGGAAAATGGTCTTTCTCTAGCCTGGTAGGGGGACAGTCCCCTCAGACCTCTGGCAGCCCCGTAGACATCTCGGGCTATGGCAAAGGAAAAGTGCCGAGCAAAGGTCTGGCTGAGCTGTGGCTGGTGAAATCGAGGTGTGTGGAGGCAGCAGGGCAGCACACCCTGCGTTGGAGCCTGCTTCACTTGGCCGACACCAGTGGGTGCCCGTTCCCGGCACAGCAGGTCCCAAATGCGAGCTGCTGACGGAGGGGCAGCAGCGTGCCTGCATTTCTCTGCTCCACATAATGACTGTTCATATTCTGCTTCAGATCAAAGCTCACGTGCTGGATATACACAGGAAGCAATGAGTTTTTCCCTTCAAAATAGCAGTGTATTTATTAAATAAATAAATAACTAGCTAACTCTACTTTGCCCAAATGAGCAGGTCTTTCAAATGCTCACATATGTGAATGATCTAAGAGGTCTCTGATGTTACCACCGCTCAACAGATGGTTTACATTTTCCTGAATCACTGATTCCTATTTCATGTCTGGGCAGAATTACCTTAAGGTGAGCAACCGAAAGGCAAAAAAGCGAAAAGCCAGTTCTGCTGTGACTGAGCCAGGGGCCCCAACCCAGCTCTGCACCGCAGAGGGGCCCAGCAGGAGCACGGCTGTCACTGCACTGCCCAGGTGGCACATGGACAGTCCCCCAGCTGTAACACCAGCAGGATTCAAGGTCCTGGCTCCAGACAGGCTCCTTCACTCACTGAGAGACTTCTGGGTGCTGCTTCCATCTGTAGCTCACCTTTCCTTTTTGCTGTTGCCTCAACAAGCTTCTTCAACAAGCTAAAGAAGCTTCTTTAGATTCATGAATGTTGAGCCCTTGGTAGAGCTGCAGATTTTTAAACCCAGAGGGTCATTTCTGGGGGTGTTTCACCCTATCTCTGGCTTCAGGGTGCTGGGTTCTCCATAAGCACAGGAGGAGCTGCTTTACCCTGAGAGCAAGCAGTCCCTGGTGTTAGAGGATCTTTGAAGCTTTTCTAAGTGAGGGAGAACAGATTTATTTCCACCAGCTAGTGATGCTCATGCTCCCCCCACTTCACTTTGCCATTCAGTAAATCGATCTCAAGGTAGTTATCATTCAGCCAGAAGATCATGTCACTCCTCAACCAAAAATCACCTCTAGCAGCATTAGCAACAACATCCCCTCTGGTTGGTTGGACAGTTCGTCTCATCCGGAAGAGTAAGGAGATGGCACTTCTGGGGATCTCCTGTACAATTAATTTTTTTCTGGTCTATCTTCAAAGCATTTGCTCCTCCCTCTGGGCAGCCTGGGAATGATAGGTGCAGGTTAGCTCAAGGAGACACTTCCGGGAGGGAGAGCGAAGTGAGGCACGGGGAAACCAAGCGCCTGTTGTACAGATGCTGTAGTGCAGCAGGTGATAGGGCTTGGCTGGGCTTTGCCACTCAAAACCAGCCCCTTCCTCGTTCTGTGTTTACTGCTCTCTCAGGACAGCCTTGTTAGGGGTCGAGCTCTTCCCAGCATCCATCGGCATCGAGTGCCCAGCGTAAGTGCTAACAGGCTTTTGCCACACTGCAACATGAAGACAGCTTCCCACGACAGCTGCCCAGGAGTCAGCAGCTGCTTCCAAATGCCCTGGTCAAACTCCAGGAGAGGTTTGTGCACCAGCTCATCTGGGAGGTGCAGAGGCATGGCTCTCCAGGAGTCCCGCTACCTTCCTCCTCGCCTGAGAGCAGAAATCACCATCTGTCTTTGCCACGGCTTTTGATTCCCAGGCCAACTTAAATGCTGGGTAAGTTATAAAATAAAATGCAGCAGGAGACAAGCCTCTCCCACCCCTCCTGTGGGTGCCTGCAACAATCAATCAGGTTGGTTTCCCAGCTGAACAACTATTTGATATTGCCATTATAGTATTGCTTCTCCCCTCTAAGCTCTCCTCTTTCCCCACTTTTAGCATCTCTGTATTTTAGACTCGGAGAAACAAATCTGGGGTGAAATAATTCAAATTATATCTCTACAGTTACCATCCTCTGATGGGTTGAAAAGGAAGCCGTTTGGAAATGGATCAAGTCGACATCTTTGCCTCCTCATTGCAATTATGCATTTCTTGAAATCAAGAGCAGTCTCTACTCCAAACACGTACATGGCAGTATTGGGGGGGGCTGTCAGTTGACTTTCAAGTCACCTTTCCATGTGAGCAGTAGTGGTGGTGACAGCAAAAGTACCTGCTCTGGTTTCCTGTGTCATAAAATGCCGCCATGCGGCACTTCTTTTTTCTTGAGTAACCTACTTAAGCCAACGTGCAGAGAAGACAGCAGGTTCTCTGCAGTGCCAAACGAGCCAGTGGAAGGAATTGCTTTGGTTGGAAGCCATCACGTGAGGCAAAGCTGGTTCGAGATGCTCCGTGTCCGAGTTACTGGAGTGTTGCCCCATCGGTTACAAATGCAAGCACTTACTAAAAGCACACGTTTGTGAGCGTGGGTTTTGTTCAATGTTTCAGCTTGGTTTTTGTTTTAAGCACTAAAATGAGAAGAGGAACCACCAGGGGCAGCAGGATCAGAGCTATAGGCACATCCCTGGAGCAGGTTGAGCCATCCACCTTGGTCTCTCCTGGACCCCATATTAAAGCATCATTAGAGTTGTGAGGCTCAGCAGTGGGTTGAATAATTTCCTGAACTAGGTTTGTAATTCCTCATGCTAAAAAGAGATTGTGAGGGGTGGGAAATAAAGCTAATGAGGAAATATTTTCTTCCAAAAGAAGGGCTTTTCATGGCTTGACAAAGTGCAGAGCAGCTCTTTCCAGCTTCTTCTGAAGCACCAATCATTGGCCAAGGCTGGTAGGTATCAGCTTGGAGAAACATCTGTCCCAAATAAGTTTCCCGATGTTACTCAGGTAAATGGAGCCATTTTATCAGTGAGCTCAATTTCTCCCAAACCAGAAAGCAAATTACTAGGAATACACTACTCATAACCATGTGCTGGCTCTCATAGGAGAAAAAGATGCCTATAAATACAGAGTTCAGAAGAATAAGTGAGAGTAAAATTATTTCCAATGGAAGCAGCACGGGGAGTGGTGAGCAGCTCTGGCTGAAAGGCTCAGGGAGAGCTAAGACTGCACTGCAGGACCAGAGGACAAAAATTTTGGACCTTTCCAAACCAGTAAGGGCAAGAGGAGTGGGACTGGGGAGGGGGTGGCTGGGAGAGACCCTGGGTGGTGTGTGTGGATCAGGGTCTGAGCTCACTGCTCCCCAGCTGAGTCACGGCTCCTGCCGGCGTGAGGCAGCACACGGGGGGGGTGGGGATGGGGATCCTGCCCTGGCTACCAAGTGTGAAGTCCATGTCTAAAATAAAAATTTCAAATAGTGCATAACATAAGCGTTCTATGGGGTTCCGAACCAGAGATCTAGTGCTGACAGCATTAATTAAACATTAGGAAATGTAGCATGCTGTACAAGAAAGCCTGGGAGAGGAGCAGTGCAGGGAACGATTGCATTATTTAGAGGTTCTTTTTTTTTTTCCCAGTTTTGAATGCCTGAGAAAGAAGCAGCATATGCTGTGCTTAGAGGGGGACACAGTGTGGTCAGACTCTGCATTTGCAGTGCCTGCCTGCTACTGCTGCCTGCTCCTTCTACATGGATTTCTCCATCCAGCCTCTGACTAGCTGCACTCCAGCTGCTTTGCACTGGCGGCCAGAAGCTCTGCCAGCCCCGCTCCACACTGGGTTGGAGCCAAAGGCAGGACATCACCTACTCCACCCCTTGCCCCAGAAGCACCAGAGTGATTTGGGGACCTCATGAGCCAGTTGCCCATGCCATAGAGCAGCCCCAGTGCTCTGGTGCTCTGATGGAGTGGAAGGCCCCTGAATTTGCCTTCAGCCTCCATGAAGATCCAAAGCACTTGTCTGCTTCAGCTTCTTGCAATTGCCTGTGGGCCTGAGGGCCTTGAGCAGGGTCACAGGGCTGGGAGCACAGGGCTTTCCCGCGGCCTTGTAACAGCAGAAAGCAGGACCAAGCCACCCTGGAACTGAGTCTGACAACTTGTTACTTTGAAGGATGAGGTTTTGCTTCTACCCCAACACTTTCTGATTAAGACCAAAAAAAATTATATATATATATATGTGTATCAGGACTTGGAGCAGGGAAAACTGCAGCTAAGCAGTGCCAACTGCCTCGGGGCTTTCAGTTCAGAGTGTCCTGCTCAGCCTGAGCAATGTTGTTCGGGATGTGAAGGGGCAGTCTCATGACGGGAAGGGGTTTGGAACACGTTAGCTAGCACTCCTGTCAGACCTTGCAGGGAGAGGCATGCTTTATGTCTTCCTAAGAACCTAATTTAAAACTCAAGGATGCATTGAAAAAAACCTGCTTTGGAAGATTTTAAAGAACAGCATGAACTAGAAAAACAGCTGCCAAAATTAATTTCCAGCATTAAAAATCAGCACTGATGAGAGCCATCTTAGATCAAATAATTTATTTAGTAATTCCATGTAAACACTTCAGATTTACTAGCAAATACAATGCTTGCTGTTCTTTTAAATAGATCATTCAAAAAATAAGAATCTATTATTAATGGCAGGTTGACTAGAGATCTCCATACTACTGTACAATAAGGAATTTGTTTTCTAATGGATGTAACATCTCAATTTTTCTTGTTCTGCATTTGCTTTACACAAAGCCCAAAGGACACACGTTTGAACTGCTCCCTGACGATGCCACTGCGGGTCGGGGTGTTTTGGGGAACGTACGCAGGCAAATCCTCCCATCCTGGCATTGGTATAAGCTGATGTGAGAGTGGGATGGCAGAACTTGCGTGAACACTGTTCACAAACACATGCCTTTTCGGTCAGAAACCAGAAAATGAACAGTGGAGAAGTTCTCTTTGGGATGTATAAAAGCAACGAACTCCATTGTTGGCATTTACTTATCAACACAGCAGTACACATACACGTATCCACAGTCTCGGAAAAGCATCCTATGAGCTGGAGAAAGCAGTGGTTCTGAGGCTTGGTACACCAGTGCACTAAAACCAAAAGAATGATACCTTCTTACATAGTCAAATGAAAAATAAATATCTTTATTTGCTGCCTACTTTATTTCAGTTTTCAAATAAATTTTAAATAAATCTGTACAAAGTATACTGTTACAGTATATATTCGTAAGTTAACTGAAATGCCTAAGTATAACAACACTACAATAAAGCAGTATAGATTGGCACATCTCTAATAAAGATTAACTTTTACACTCAAAAATTACCAACTGTCGTGAAAACCCTTCATAGATTTTTGGTATTTTTATGCAAGTTACGTTGCAAACATATTACAAACCAATCCTCCCCTGCCTTAAAAGAAAATCACTTCTAATGGTTTTTCAGAGAATGTGAACATCTTTATGCTGTTAAAGGGACACCATCAGGCTAAAAGAGAGAGAGAGAGATTTATAAAAAAAAAACAAAAGCAAAAACTTCGGTCAAAAACTGGCAAGTTTTAGACCTTGAGCACTTTCACCCATCTCCCCGAGCTCCGAGTGCAGTCGGTGCCAGGGATGGCAGCACCACCGGGCACCTTGTCTCGTGCCGGGACTGACCGGAGAGACTCCTCCTCGTATTCCCACCCCATGCCTTGGCTGCAGGGATGCAAACTGCTGTGGGAATGCCTCCAGCCAAACCCAAACCAAGAAAAGGATTTTTTTTTTCCCTTACTGATTAAAAAGGAATTAAGATACGTGCACCAGGGGTGAGTTTTGCTTTTTTTTTTTTTTTTTTTCTTTTTCTCCCCTAAAACAAGAATCTAAAAATGATCTGACAGTGTCCCTTTGCTCAAAATAAAAACTTCCATACTCTATAGATTAGGTATTGAAGCAAACGTTCACAGGGTGAAAGACCCAGGTGCATTTCAAACTTCAAGCGTTCAAATGTAACTGCAGTTGTTAGATTCATGAGCTCTTGAAACCTGCTAGTATTTCATTAAGTAATTCCAGACTGGGAAGGGGATAAATACTACAGAATAAGAGTTAGAGTCTTCTCTTTTAATCTTTCCAATGATATATTAAATCATTGTTTACATGCTGAAAGTTAATCTTACATTAGAATGTAATGCAATATTTGCTGCAACATAAACCTATAAATAAATCAACTACCATAGATTAAACTCTGTTAAATAGTTCTAAGTTAATAAAATATTGACAGTATTATAAAATTACAGTATTTACAATTTAAAAAAAAAAAATCTAGACTGATATATACCTTTAACAGATCTCTTCTCCAATTTGGGATTGCAACGGAATTATGAATATATGAACAATTTATTAGAAAGTTGCATTGCAATTATCATTTTTCCATTAGAGCTAGAGAGGTTAATCTACCACTGCCTTTGGAAAAAAAAAAAAAAGAAAAGTGACTTCTGATGGTGGGGTGTAGCTTTTGAGTACCAAACTGTTAACAGGAGTCCTCCGCAAGACGTCTGAAGATAATGTAGGACCAGCCTCAATTGCTCAGATTAAAGTTGTATTACAGAACTGCCAGCAATCAGAACCACCCAGGCTGCAAAAGGGGAGGAAAGGTAGTTTTCAGCTCAAAGTGAACAGCTGGAAGGGCTCCCTTCATTCTGGGCTCCAACTAAGGCTGCGGGAGTTTCCATCTGCACTCAAAAACTGCAAAAAACCTCATCTTTTGGGTTCATTAGGAGGAAATTAGCCGCTGGTGCTCCTTAAAGGGACATAGTTAGGTTGCAGCTATGCCAAAAAAGCTCATGCCAACCACGTACGATAAAAATCAGGCTAGGCATTTGAGCTCCTCTTTGGCTTGCTTTTTTGAGAGGTTGTGGTGTTTTGGGGGGTTGGGTCTGGGTCTTTGGGTAGTTTGCTTTTTGGGTTTTGTTTTTTTA
>JANHGN010009067.1:0-24250 GCA_024605025.1 Megaceryle maxima
CACTTGAGGCTATGGTCTAATGGATGGATGGATAGATAGATAGATAGATAGATAGATAGATAGATAGATAGATAGATGTTCAGATGAAGGTTGGACTCGATGATCCTAGAGGTCCTTTCCAACCCTAATGATTCTATGATTCTAGATACCAGTCTACTGTGCTTTTACAATGCAGCTGTACATCAGTGATCCATCTCATTATTACTCATCTAACTATTATTACTGATAATGACAGATGGGCTCTGTCCTGGAGCTGGGCTCTTCTGACACTGAATGTGAGTTCAGGCTGTGCTCCCACCTGCAGAAATAGCAAAACTCTTGCTACCTCACATTTTAACATCTGAAGCTTTTCCAAGATTTATGTCTCCCAGACTGGCCACCGACTGGCATTTCATAGCATTTAACAATTTCATTCTTAAGGCTTTTCTCATTTTGTTAGGTTTCTGAAATTATACTATACTTTCTTCCATGCAGCGTTTGCATTAACTTTCTATGATTATTTAATTAGATTTCATAATTCATATGTTAAGTAAGGCTCCTTGATAGAAATGGTTCCTTGAATGCTCTTGATCCTCAGTTCATGGTGAGGGATTAACAGTGTGTTGAGTGCCCTTATAGGATATTTCCCTCAACCCTGTTTTTATGTAGTGAGCAGTGGTCACAGCTTAAAGAAGATATATACATGTGGAAATTCTAATCCTCTCTAGATGACAAAAAAAAAAGGAAAAAAAAAAAAAAGTTTGAAGCTGTAATGTCCTCTGATTTCAGCTCTCTCTCTCCCCTACATCCCTACATGCCACCAGCCCCTTCAGAGCAGAGAAAGACTTCTTTATTCTAACTTTTGTTGTATTATTTACTTACTCATGGTCTGATGGGTAAGTAATTATTGCTGAAATTAACTTAATTACTTAGTAAATAATTGAATGCTTTTGATGCATAGGAAGAATTTTTCCTTCATTAAGAAGCAACTTTGTGGCCATTAACTTTTTACCTTTGTCCAGATACTTTATAAATAATGAGAAACAGAAGCCCCAAATTCACTCCTGTTACTTAGATGAGATATCCATTTGATTTTTCTTTTTATATCAGTCTGTCCAGTACTTCTACTGAGCAGTGAATCTGCCTGCACCCTGTCCCTCCAGTTCTGACATAGATTCTAAATAAATTAACCATTAAATGATAATTCTGTAAAGCAAACACAAGAGTGCAAGTGAAAATTAAAACATGCAATGTCTTGTAAAAATTTATAGAGGCTGTGGTTTTTCTAATATTCACTTTTATTTACATTAAAGGGATTAAAGATTAAACTTATGTATGTATGCATTCTCACAAAAGGCAAAAGTAAAGCAATTCTGTGATTTTACACATGCTGCTGTTGATAACCTTGGCACAGGTCCTTCACGCTGTCACAGGTATGTTTAACTATCTGTGTCTCTCTACAAGGCAGTTAAAAGGCAGTCAGCAGGTGCTCTTAAAAAAATATCCTAAAATTAAAGGAAATCACAAAGGAAAAATGCAAATTACAGGTTTATTTTCCTTGATGTCTTCAGCTACCTATACCTGGTCTGCAACAAGGCCACTCTGGTAGCTACAGTATTCAGCAAAATGTGGGACAGTGCTGAGCCTGGTTTCAGAGCAAAACCACTGGTGCATTTCATGATAGGAAGGCAACTAATTAAACAAAGAGAATGCTTTCCTCTAGCTACCTGCCATACACAGCACAGTAACTATGTGGTAATAATGCAAAAGCAATCATCAACCAGGAACCCACTGCTTCATGAGATCAACAATAATTTGCTTAAATAATTAATAGAGTTATAAGGCATGGCCATCCCAAGCAAAGCTGTCTGTAGGAGGCTCCTTCTCTGAGCTGATCCACTCGCGCTGCACCGCAGGGAGAGGGAAAGGGAAATTGGATGCTTCTGTGACAACACCAGCATTTGGGGGGCATCAGAAAGATGTTTCCCTGGAGCTGCTTTGGCTTTGAGGGGAGATCTTTGTCTTGTGCTCCCACTGCTCAGGAATGCCCACTTGGGAAGTGGCCTGAGGTGCTTCCCGTGCTACATCTTGCACAGCTGGGCACCTAAGGATGGGGCCCAGCAAGCCCTGGTAGAGATCTAGGCAAAATTCAGCATTTTTCCAGGTTTCCATCTCTGGGTCCATAGTGCAGCGATCACACACAGCCTTTTCTCAGCCAGATACTAAATGCTTTAAGGCAAAGTAAACATCCTTTCTAATGTCTTTTAGATTCCTATCCCCCAGCAACAATACATGAATACAGTAACCCTTTGTGACAGTTTACTTTTACTCCTAAAAGAGCTTGGAAAATTATTTCAACAAATAATGCTTTAACCCATCATAATTATCAATGCATTATTACTTATTTATTGTTTATTTTATAATGCTTGCTTAGATAATTGTGACAAGCAAGCTTCCAGGAACTGTACACAACGAGAACAGAGGCAAGACAAAGATAATTAAATATAAAAATAAATAGGAAAATATGCTTGTGGCTAGCAAAGACTGAAAATCTTCAGATATAATTTCGTAGAGTTTAAATTAATCTCGCCCAAATGAGGAATGTCATTCTCCTACAGACATAACTGTCAGATTACATGAATTATACATGCTTTGTGTCTCACTCAAAACAGCATTACTTTCAGTCATCGCTATTTATTTTAGTACACCGTGATCATGAATTATATGCATATTCCTCCTATACAGTGACTAAGACTTTTCAAAGCAATTTAAGTAATCATTGCCACTCCTCCAGAACAGCAGTTGTTTTATTTTAATGGGATAGGTGACAAAGTCTCCATTGCTTGTAAAAAAAAAGAAAAAGAAAAAGAAATCAAAACAAACAACAAACAAAAATTCAAGTGGTTTATTCAGAAAAGAAGGTTTTAAGCAAAAGCAAACAAGAATGGCTGCAGAGGTGCCCCAGCTTCACTCCCCTTGAAGTCAGGAAGGGGAATGCCATCATCCAGTTTAAACACAACAGAAATATGCCAGCTAATTAATAAAAACACACAGCCCTCAAGTAGATCACTCTCCCTAATCTTTATCCAGTTTTTAATGTTAAGATTCAAGAGTATTTTCAAAAACCTGCCAGTAGCCTAAGAAAACCCAGAGCCTTTTAACTGAACACAGGTGAAAATCGGAGCTGGGAAATGCCATCCAGTTACAGATCACTGGCTTTAATCTTATACCAAGTAACTCAAAACCCCAATTTCCTTCTACTGTGAATTCTGCCTACAGAGTTCATGCTGTCTGTGTTTGTGTTAATGGGAACATTACCAGGTCACAAGCACACAAGCAGCAAAGCAAATGCTATTAGCTATTTATCCTGTTACAAGAATTATGTTTAAATACCTCAATGCTATTTCTAATCCTTATTTAATAACATGGCAAGATGCCAGTTGAACATTCTACGTGGAGACAAAAATCTTATATCCTTTTTAAATTCTTACAGGGAATTACTTTAACAAAAGAGCATTATATTCTCAAACACGTTATAGGTCTGGGAAAAACAGATTAAGTGGCATTTCAATGACACATCCTGCTTTACACTTCACCATATGATACTTAACCTGCAAGACACAGCCGTGCTGTTTCAATCTAAAGGCAAAAACTATACGCACATATATGAAGTATCTGTGTCATGTGTTGTAAACAAGTAAGTAAATAAGAAACAACCAAATAAATAAGCTATTTCATGTAGCTTCAAGGAGTAGGTCATTGAAGGCTTAAGAAAATAATTTGCCAATGGTATTCCTAAATCTGATGATTAAATGAAGAGGTGAAAGTGAAAGATGAAAAGAGGGATTTTGTTTTGTGCTCTCCCCTCCCCAACTCTTTGTGATATTTTGGTCCAAGTAGAAAATAGTTCAAATGACCAGGTAAAATTTTACATAAAAAAACCCTGTCAGCTCTGGTGGGGACTGGCAAAGACATGTCCTGAAAGAGTAGTTAAAAACTGGGCACAAATACCAGCAAAAGCCTATTAACTTGACAAGAGGGAGTTGGACTCTATTCCCTCCCTTCCTGGTATAAATACAAATTCAAGGCTATTCTTCATCCTGCTCTCCCCACCACCTTGCTTACATTCACGGGTTTAGGGAAACTGCAAGAAACATGGTATTGCTAATTAAAATACAGCTTTTAAATAAAGATATACTGCATTAATCATACTGCTAAACCAATCAGCTGTAACACTGATACTCCTCAAAAGAAGGACCACCCTCAAGGTCCCAGCCCCTGCCATGCTCCTGGACAGAAGGAGGCTAATGGTTTTGCAGAGAGAGCTGGTAGCATGTTCATTTCTGTAGGCAGCACACAACCTGAAATGTTTAGGTTTTAGGGTATATCTGGAACCTGTTTCAAGTTTCATCTGCCACCATCATGGAAAGAAACTTGATTTTATACAAAACTCTCGGGTTCTGTAGTATCTTTTAAAAATAATTTTAAAAAATCACTACTAGGTAAATGTTAATGATTCTCTAAAACACAAAGGAGAATGTTTCTGAAATTTGAGTAAATGTTTAACAACGTTGTAACTATGCCATTTGAATAACTTGGGAAAGGGCACGCATTTGTGACTCCAGTCCTGCTGTAGTTTATTTCATTCTGTAACAATGATACTTCTAGTCTATTTTGAATATTCAAACGTGTGCTAAAACCTCAGCATATGGATAGGGAAAAAATGAGATGGGAAATATCTCTTTTGCACCTGTGCTTGCCTGTGAGGCTTCACAATAACCATGTATCTACACATCACACATCCTGACAGCCCCAGGCTCCTTGCAGGGAGGAGGCTGCGATGGGCGCCCACCTCCCAGAGGAAGCCTCTAACAGTGAAGTTGGTGGCAGGTTGTACAAGATTCCACTGTTTGCTTTGAGAAGCTGAATATTTTTGTGAAGGAATTCAAACACTTTCCTTTAGTTCTGACAAGGTGGGTGTTATTGAAAGAAACTGGAATGGAGTCCTTCGACTTGTTCAGCTTTTATCAGTAAATAATCAGACATTGCAAATGGAAATGCATACAAGTCCTTATCGCAGCATGACATTTTATTATCTCAGCAAGGAAATAATCATGTAACCTTCCACATGACATTTAC
Source organism: Megaceryle maxima (assembly GCA_024605025.1). NCBI lineage: Eukaryota > Metazoa > Chordata > Aves > Coraciiformes > Cerylidae > Megaceryle > Megaceryle maxima. Next base: position 5,119 of record JANHGN010009067.1, read on the forward strand.
TTATGCTCCTTGAGCAGAGTCTGAGAAACATGCAATTTTTTACTTTTTAATAGAAGCAGTAGGACTTTTTTAGGGGAGACAGAAAATACCGTGATAGCACAGGAGTAAGTCTCCACACTTCACTTCCCCTTCTATAAAATATGTATATTATTTCCTTTTACTACGTTACTCCTTTGCTGCCTCTGAAGAGGAGTGGTCTGTCTCTTGGTAAAAAGTATATAGCTATCACCAATCTAAAGTGATGCATCCTAAAAAAGTGTGGTCATTATTAACAACTTCCATTATGACTTGTTTCACGTTATTTAACTTCTAAAAAAGGAGCTATAAATATAATTCTGCATGGATCCATATGAGACTGTAAGAAAGGCCAAAACGTACAGTCCCTGGGATGGCTAACCCCAGCTGGTACCAGTCAAGGTGAAGAGCCCAGAAAGGCAGAATTGTTTGTGGAAGCAGAGCGATCACAAGGCTGCCTAATCCTCTTGCTGTGAACAGAGCAGCAAAGTGCTGAAGAGAACTGATTTCAAACGGAAGAAGACATGGAAGAAAAAGTTGGTTTAGTATTAAAACCATCTAATAAATAGAATTTTACCTTTTTTAATCAACAACAAAAAATATTTTTACCATTAGGCATGCTAATAAAATCAAAATCCAGATTCTCAAATGGACTGGGAATGAATTTTATGTCCATTCTAGGAATGCGAAATGATACCTTTCAAAAATGTTTAATTCCTACCATAGCCTGGTTTCTCAAAGTATGTGGGTAAAACATCTCTTAGTCTATGAGGAATCACAAAACCCATGGAAACCAGAGGCTACTCTATAAAATTTAAAATCTACATACTGCTACGATAGGAAATAACAGCAAATAAACCATGTATTACCTAACCATATATGAGTATTCCTGGCTCCTTTCATTTCATCTTTATGATGCAGTCTCACTTTGCAGGTAATTCTAAATAGATGGTGTCACAGAGAGAGCAGGAATAATTCTGTAACTCTTTCTGTGGCACTGGCTCAGAAGAGGGATGCACACTAATCTTCTACTTAAGCTCCAAGTAATATCACAACCTCAATCACTCCCACCCCACAACAGTGTCCTAAGTACAGGGCTAATGATGCATCTACTGCTGACTCCCTCTGTATTGACAACTGTGCATAAATCCCTTGTGAATGTGTCTAGACCAAACACTGGCAGGTAATATTTCCTCATAAAAAGCTCTCAATTTTTATTTTATGAAGATGACTTCCAAAATTTCATCTGAATTTATTAATAATTTAATTTGAGCATAATACTCTTTTTCAACTAATTGGCCAAGTCCCTTTCCTCCCCTTGCCCAGAAAATCATTCACCACACTTTAATGTTTTATATTTATAAATGCCATGAGTCTGGTAGACTGGTTTGTTATTCATCTTATATACTAACATGAATCAAGCCTCAAATTATACAGACAGCCTGAAAATTCCCAGACACAGCTGCATGGCAATTACCTTGTGCAGCAGTCATCAAACTTTCTGAAGAAGGCTGCAGATCTCCAACAAGATTTATTAAATGAAAGTTCACTTCAGACAACCAGGGACAAAGGCAGAAAACAGACAAGGAAAACTCCCATCTTTGCCCCCAGTCTGTAATGATCACATACATGGAAGCTCAGACTATTAATGAAGACAAAACTTTAGGAGCAGAGGCAGCATAGTTGAATTTTAGTCAATAAATTGATCTCATCAGAAGTTTCAGACAGAAAGAAATACAAGCCATGCCTTAGGATTGAATCAGGAAAGTACCCCCTGTTTAGTGAATGGCTTAAATAGCACGCTACTTTAAGCTTGTGCTTAAAGTAAAACTCATGGTGAGGTGCTTTACTGAAACAGAGAGCTGGGATTAAACAGAAATAGGAAAATGTCTAGAAATGTAGCTCTGAAGAGATTTTCTATATTAGATTTTTTTTTTTTCCTAAAACAAGACTGCAAACCCCAGAGATCTGAGAATAAATAGGTGCATAAGCCTTGTACAATCCTATGTGCATGTGCAGTTACAGGACTTCCAAAGCATGGACAAAAAGATGACTCCAAGAATTATGACTGGGTCACATAAAAAACCCCAAACCAACAAGTTAGATGCAACTTCATGTTTCTGATCACTTATGTCTATCTGTTGGTTTGTGTCTTTCTGGAACGGGACTTGGCCTGTCAGTTGTCAGAACTGACACTGGCATAAACAGAGCACACTGCTGCTCCACCAAGCATCCCTCCAAGAGCAAAGCAGCGAAACTAATTTTGGTGTAGTTTTCTAAGCTATTCTTTAGTCAATGGCTTCAAGGAACCTTGTTTCTTTTCAGTAGTCTAAGTTCTGAAAAGGTTACAATCTGAATGCCCAGAAGGGAAAGCAGGAGAAGTAAAAGTGAAAAAGATTGCACATTCAAAAAAATTGCATAGCTCCTTCAGTAAAGAGATTGGTATCATTGCCTTTCAAACCAAAGCCTCCGGAGCACAGTTTTATTGAAGACTGCTGAAAGAATACTCAGCTCCCAGAAAAACTGCTGCAGGTGCACCCAGCACACACAATAACCTGAAGAGTTATGAAAGGAATTTGTAATGCCAGTTCCTCTTAAGCTGCATTAGGGAACTCGAAATTGCCATATTCAAGACGGAAAAAAAAAAAAAAGAAAGTGGCTGAGAAAGGGCAAATACCCATGGGAAGGGAGCCAGCTTCCTGCTTTATATGACAGACAGTCTTGGGAACAGAAACACAAAATGTCTTTAAATAAACACACCTCTGCTGATCTGGTCCTTTTTGTACAGCTGCATGTAGTCAAAGATACAAATCACCATACAAATAGCTAATTAACCAGCAGCCAGAAAAGTGGGGCTGTGCTGATTTTTCTGGGCAGCCCCACAAGGCTCAGTCCTGAGCAGCTTTGGTTTGATTCTGGTTTCAGCAGATCTAGCCTACACAGTGCTCATGCTCTGCTCCAGGGGAAGGGTTTTCTCCTGAATATCATTCCCTTGTTCTGGGATAACTTTCCTAACTACTCAGTTATAAAAGCAGACAGGTCTCAGAGCTCACTGTAAACCAGAATACCCAAAAGAATGGTGAGGGAAATAACATCGAAAAAAAAATATTACAGGATTTTAGTGGCAGTAACATGGCACCTGAGAAAAGGTCCTGCTTTCTGAAGAAGGCAAATGAAACAGAGTTTGAGAAAGATAAAAACAGAGAGGGAGGAGTATGGAGCAGATGTGTTTCTCAGGGAAAATACAGCATAGTTTGGAGAGAAAGTGAAATGCAGCAACACTTGCTGGGATCGGGAGGAAGAGAACCCATCTCTTCTTTCCATCTGTTTTCTACAACTGCATAAACCATACCAAATGCTCCCCAGCTTATTTCACTGCAATTTTTCCTTCTGTAGTAACACAAAAATACAATGTTCTCACCTTTGGCAAGCTCTGGGTAGTTCCCTTTACTTGAATAAATATCCAATAACTAAACTTCACACACACACCTCTTTTAATTCATAGATAAAAAGCTAGTGTAACTCAACACATTTGAATCTTTATTCTCACTCTCCAGAAGTGATCTAAATACTGGACTCCTATGGTGAACCTACACTAAAAAAGAACAGTAAACACCTGTCTACTTTCATTTTGAAATAGGATGTCCAGCTATTCTCCTTATAAACCATACTTGAAACCTCACTGATTTACAGATTGATTGCACTAATAAACAAAAAATCAATCTTATGTACAAATACCTACTCAGTAATTCTATTGTAAATGTTTACATCAAGCATCAGGTACAGCACAGAGCCCATTGAGTGGGCATACAGGCTAGGAGGTTTCTGGAGGGACCTGAGTTTCTTCTATGTACTTCTTACCTACAGCACTCAAAGCCCGGAAGTTCAGTTTGAGAACAGTCCATTTATACTTTAAACGTAAGTTATATATAAAGCATAGATCCATCACATCCCAGAAAAGGAAGATTCTTTTTTGTGCTGTAATATGAAGCATCCATTACCATTTAAGTTGGATACGTTCACTGTGGTGTTTGGAGGCACAGCTGCAAGCACCTGTTATTCCTATCTCTACTCACAGCAAGGCTTTTAGTTTCTTGTTTATCTGCACTTTTGGTAATTCAACACAGCTCTAAGTATGTCAAGTCAGTCAAGCACATCTCAGGAATGGTGCAATGAAATTCTGTTTCAGTAAAGTAACCTTGGTCCCTGGTAGGAATGAAATAACACTCTGTGAATGAAAATAACTTACTTTGATTTAGAGACCAAGAACGTCACAAAATTAATAAAGCCTATTGCTTTTCATTGGATAAAAATCTATTACCTTAGGCTTATGGTCAGCTTTTACTATATACCATTTAACCCAGAAGCTAAGCAAGAAATGTTTTGGAAGATGAGCAATCTCTGAGAAGACCTTGTGCTTTAGCTGGGTTGTTTAGTCAACTGTTTGTGTTCAGCACTTACAGATAAATCACTATCCTTAGAAATCTTTGGAATGATTAAATCTGAAATTGTTTAAGGTTTGGGGTTTTTTTAAGATTCTGGTGCTTAAGTTTTTTATCTGTAAGAAAACTTTAAAATCATTGCTATCTGACCTTGGAGGTGTGGGTTGTTTGGTTTTTTAATTTAGAAATAAACTCTTGAGTCCCACAGAAATGTTTAAATTGTTTAAAATTAACTGAATCATTTTGGTGAGAGTTTTGCTATATTCAAATGGTAAGATAAACTTGTGACATTTATAGATGTTTTCTGACAAAAGAAAAAAATGGAGGGGGGCTTTTGACACAGAATAAAAGGATGAAGAAAAAAAAAAATCCTAAATATACCATTGATCTTAGAAGACCAACTAGCCAGCTTCAACATCCACAAGGTGCCCTACACAAGGTACCAACTATGCTTAGCTGAATTAGCAAAGGCTGATCAGAAAGCATATCTGGTTGACCTTTGCAAACATTTGACTTTGGAAAAAAAAAAAAAAAAAATCAAGTATTACTATCTAAAGAAAATATAGAGTACATGTTGTTTCATGGGAAAATTTAAATCAAGCAAGCACCTAGTAAAACTCTCAAAGTAATTCTGATATGGTTTTCACTTATAGTCAAGGGGTCTTGCATAGTTCAGCTTCACTAAGGGCCACAGTTCAGTTGCCCAATCAGAGATACCTGCTGTCTTTGGAGATGCCTTACTGCAGCCTGTCTGGCATCAAGCTGCTGGTGCAGAGGACATTATCTCCCATAGATGCCTCTAACTGTACCAAGTACTAGAGTATCTCAGATGACATGAGATCTCAAAGTTGAAACTTGGATTTTTGAGTTCACACTAAGTAGCACTACATAGCAATCCAAATCAGCTTATAAGCACAATTTCTGGTACCCATGCTTTTGGAGCTAGCAGGAATTTTGCCACCCACTTCACCATGGGAGGCACAAGGTGACATGATATTCACAACATTCAAACACATATATGTGCAAAATTAATGAACCAATGCAAAGCAGCAAGAAATAGAAAAGGAAAAAAAAAAAACAAAACCAACAAAACAACAAAACCAAACCCTCTAAAAAGGACAAGCTTGATCAACAACAGCAAAAAAAAAAAAAAAAGAAACACTGTGTTTATAGTTATTGTGTTCCTGGTATATTCCTGCTTTGTGTTTATAGTCATTGTGTTCCAGATCCCTAGCAGGGAAACTGCAAGGATCATCCAATCACTACCACGTTCTTGTGAGTTTTCTCCTATTATGGGATTTACTTTTAGCATTTCTCTGTATTTCTGTAGTGCTATTGAATCATGGCACAGCCCTCCTATCTCTAGTACTGTGCCCACAGGCACAGACAATAGACAGACAATACCCACCTTGACCATTTACAAAGAAACCAAAAATCAACAGGCAGATGAAACAAACAGGCAAGACAAAAAAAATTAGGAACAGGAGAGACAATAATCTCAGTATCTTAAACAGCCTAATCATTTCCCAGTGGCATTATAGAAGGGTAAAGTTTTAAACAGAGGTTTAAAGAAGGTCAGGGAGCTGATTAATAATATATTTAAAAGGAAGCCCCCAGCTGCATGGGAGAAAGAACACAAGGTGCTTGCTGAGAAACGCAGCAGGAGGGTGAAAGAGGTCATCAGCACTTGCAAAGTAGAGGTGGGTGTCAACATCTCAAAAGCACATAAAAGCTAATGGGCAGGCATAGAGTAGTGATATAATAGAGCATAAGAGGGGCAGTCACATACATTAGAAACATGCGTATGAAAGGGGAGTGTTTCAGGCTGGAAATGAACGTTTACATTCATCTTGGATCATTTTCTCACTTCCTTAACCCTTGAGTTTTAGCAAGTGCTCAGGAAGGAGCACAAGGTCTGTGGACTGCACACTGTGGTCAGACAGAAGCATTAAGTAATCCCTAAATGACAGAATTCACTCTGTCCCATGTATAAACCCACTCCTCTCCTTTTTCCCACCAAAATACTATTTAAGCACAGTGTTATGTATGTGTTCTCAAAACCTACTTTAAACCACTACAGAGAACTTACGGTCTCCCTCTGCTTATACTCCCTTTACTGCTTCCAAGACAAGGGTAGAAAGACAGCAAGTGTGTCTTGAGGCAACAAGATGAACTCCCCTGAGGGCATGAAGAAGTGCTTCTCATTGCCCAGCACAGCAGCCCCAGCACATTTTGTTGGTTGGGGAGAGATGCTGAGCTCTCCAGTAGGTATTTTTAAATTTCTATTAAACTCAAGAAACTTGTGCCAAAGCCTTAAGACAACTCAGGAGGTACAGTATTTGCATGGGAGGTATGGCTTGTGGTGAAGGTCCAAAATGCCTTCTGCTTCCCTAGTTTTAGGTCTACTCTGAGAAAAATATCCCACCCTGATTCAAGCTTTATTTAGTCTGGAGAGATCAGAGAAGAGGGAAGAAAAACACCTCATGATGGTTTCTACACACAGAAATTTCACATCTCTGTGGACAGATGCTGTTTCCACACTAGGTCTCCTGATTTTTGTGGGATACCAGGCACAGGCTGGAAAGAAGGTCTAAAGCTCCAAAATACCAGAAACCAGTTTCAAGATCATTACAATTCTTCACTTTTTTTGTCCATTTCCCTCTAACCTACATCTTCTGTGCCCATACATATACAAACTGGACAACTACAAGAGATGCTACACTGTTGGGCAGTTTATGGAGTCTCCGAATGCAGGCTTGCCAAACTTTGGGGCAATCATCTAAATGTTGACCGTAGTTCACGTTGGAAAAATCCTGGCACAATATTTAAAATAATATTTTGTTTCATCCACCTCCGCCACCATGATGTGATGCCTACCCTTCTTGCTGCATTCTGAAGATCTTAAAATCCCTGGAGAAATCCTTATGTCACAAGTCACAGCTAGCAATTCCGAATGGATTCCCACCACTGCTCTGGATCTCAGCCCCGCAGTAAGGAGGGCACAGGCAAAGCCACTTGGTCCATGGCAAATGAGATGCCTGCATACTCTTTCCATTTAAAGCTAGAGAAACCTCCAATAACCCAGTACAGGGCCCACCAGAAGAAGCTATGGGGGAGACCAGTTTGCAGGTCAGATCTGTGCTTCTCTGGGTTGAGCAGTAGTACCAGCTCCTAGGGCCAAGGGGACAGGCAATAATGGCCTTTAGCCACCACGTGGGAAGTCCCGTCCCATCCTGCTTGTGGTCTGATGAATGAATGAGGAGCCAGAGGCAAGTTTATTTTGGGCATTAATAATCAAATCACCATAGCAAGGCTGGACTTTTGCCTCCCAGAGTTAAATGCCACCCATCACAGGAGCTGCCTGGGGCTCCTGAAGGAGGGAAGAGTCCCGAACCCAATTTCCCCAGCAGCCCCTATACCCTACCTTTACGAAGAGGGAGATGTCATGTTCCTGCTTCTCCTCATCCTCTTCCTCCTCCAGGACGGTCGACGAGCCCGCCTCGTTCTCCTCGTCCTCCACGCGGTCACGCACGCCGTTCAAACTCCGACCTGTCGCGTCCCACTCGTTGCCCTCGGGGCCCGGGGACCCGCCGCGCTGCCCCACCGCCACGCTGCCTTCCCCTGCCCCCAGGGCCGGGCTCCCCACTTCGGCTACCGCCGGGGCAGCCGCTCCCCACTCCGCCCCCTGCGTCTCCGCTTCATCCTCACCGTCGGGGCCGCCCAACGACCGGCGTCGGCCGTCGGCCTCCCCCCCTGCCGTCAACGCTACCTCCGCTTTCCCGTGGCTTTCAGATGCCACCTCCTCGGGGACTATTTCGGCCGGAGCTGCCTCCTGCACCGCATCTTCGGGGGCTGTTCCCGCTGGGGATGCCTCTTGCACCACATCTTCGCTGACTGGTGCCCCCGTTGCTGCCTCCTGCACGGCATCTTCGGGGTCTGTTCCCGCCGGGGCTGCCTCCTGCACAGCATCTTCGGTGATCATCCCCGCCGGGGCTGCTTCCTGCACCCCATCTTCGATGATCGTCCCTGCCGGGGCTGCTTCCTGCACCCCGTCTTCGGTGATCGTCCCCGCCGGGGCTGCCTCCTGCACCCCATCTTCGGTGATCATCCCCGCCGGGGCTGCTTCCTGCACCCCATCTTCGGTGATCGTCCCCGCCGGGGCTGCCTCCTGCACCCCATCTTCGGTGATCGTCCCCGCCGGGGTTGCCTCCTGCACTCCATCTTCGGTGATCGTCCCCGCCGGGGCTGCCTCCTGCACCCCATCTTCGGTGATCGTCCCTGATGGGGCTGTCGCCACAGTCTCTTCGGCATCTCTCCCCTCTGGGGTTGCCTGTCTGAGAGCTTCTTCGGGGTTTGTCCCCGACGGGGCGGTTACCTCCGCCTCTTCGAGGTCTCGCCCCAACAGGGCTTCCTCCTTCACCGCCTCCTCGGGGTCTGTCCCCACTGCCTCTTCGGGGTCTGTTCCTGCCGGGGCAGTCGCCACCTCCTCCTCGGGGACTGTCTCCATCGGGGTTGCCTCCCTTACCGTCTCTTCAGGGTCTGGCCCCGAAGGGGCTGCCGCTGCCTCTTCGCGTTTAGTTCCCATTGGGGCCACCGCCGCGTCCTCGGGCTCTTCCCCCGCCGGGGCTGCCTCTTCGGAGTCGGTCCCTGTTGGGGCCACCACCGCGTCCTCGGGATCTGCGCTCGCCGGCACGGAGATCTCGGGCGCGTCTAACCTGACGGCTGCGGCCACCGGCTCCCCTTCTGGCACACCGTCGCTCTCCGGGCCGCCCCCGTCGGTGCCTCGTTGCTCATCTCCGGCTCTCGGTCCGCCCGAGGTTTCCGCCGCCACCTCGGGGGAGCCGCTCCCCGTCCCGCCACCGCCCCCTCGGGACACCGCCGTCGCGGTCGGCTCCTGCCCGGCCGCCGCCTCCCCTCTCAGCCGTAGTGCCTCGCCGGCGGGAGACCCGTCCAGAGGTTCCGCCGCCCCCTCAGGGGATACCCCGGGCTGCGGTTCCCCCGCCGCCGCCGCTTCCTCATCGCCTTCTTCCCGCGGGACTTCTCTGCCCTCCGGCGGCGGGGCGCCAGGCCCCCCCGGGCTGTCCGCCATGCCGGCCTCCCCCGGGGCCGCTGCCCAAGCGCGCAGCTGGGCGGCCGCGTCCGTCCGCCAGAACGAGTGGGACCCAGCGGCGCCGCCACCGGGGATCAGCGACGGGCATCGACGGGGGGGGGAACGGGTACGGCAGCGCCTGCGCACGGCCGGCCGCGGGAGAGGAGGGGGTGGTGTTTCAGCTACAGGTGCCCGCGCTCCTCCTCCTGCGCCTTCCTCACAGAGCAAAGCCAGCGAGTTTCTCACCCCGGTAAATCCTCTCCACCGATTTTGGCTGCAGCTGGCACAGGAGGAGGTGGCGAGAGCGTGACCGTGGTGGCAAACAAACGCTGCCCCTCGGCTGTCTTCTCCCTTCCTGCCGATTGCCTGCAGCTGCTCAGCGGAACTGGAGCCTTTGCAAAGAGTGGCCAAAAAGCTTGCCCCTCACCCTCCAGCCGCACAAGCGGGCTGGCTGACCATGCCTGCCAAGCACCTCCTGCCTGCCCTGCCCAGGCCTGGTCTGCTACCCAAAACCCTCGATGTCCCATTTGGTGCCCTTGCTTTTCCCTTTCATTACTGCTCACTGCCTCAGGCACAGTGTCTCTTGCAGCCCCCCAGATGCCCTGCTGCCTGGCATGCACAAGCCCCAGGCCCACTGACAGTTGGGGCTGAGGGCTACCAGAACAAGGAGAAGGACAACATTGTCCAAATTCAGGTTTACAAAGGGAACCATTAATCCCCCTGCCGATGCTGTACACACCAAAACTGTCAGACACCCAGCAGTCTTGCAGGGTTTCTTAAAAATCCAGATGGACCAATACCTCATTTCAGCAGCTACATAGTATCTGAAATGTATTCCCAAGCTGTCTTTGGGCTGCACCAAACATTGTTAAGAAGGAAAGTGAATCCTTACCAACTTGCAAAAGTTGTAAGAGGGAACATGGAAACACTGTAAAAAAACCCCACTAGATTTGCACACATTTAAGTAGCTTTCCTTCAGGTATGACCGTGTCAAGCACTATGCACCTCTGTGAGAGTTTGCATTTACATGTCATGAGAAATAACTGTGTTCTATGCACAGCAGGCAGATGGTGTGAATTCAGAAGCAGTAACTTTTAGTTTGGGTAAGGCACTTGCAGATTCATCCTTATTCTGCAGGCCTTATTCTGTTCCAGATAAACGACATCTTTTTACTCTTTTGGTTATTTCCCTGGCTTATGGAGTCACTTTATACACAAACACACACACCAGACACACAACAATCAGCAGGTTCTGGTGTGAGGACAAGCTTCAGTAGCCTTGCTTGTAGGCAAGAAGACATTTTCTAGGAGATGAAGCCTGCTCTAGTCCCACTCTTCCCAGAAGTGATTTATTTGAAAGCATCATCAGAGTCTACTACAGGCCTCCTGATCAAGAGGAACCTATTGATGAAGCATTCCTACTCCATCTGCAGGAGGTATCGCACTCACAGGCTCTCGTCCTGCTGGGGGACTTCAACCGCCCTGACATTTGCTGGAAAAGTAACACAGCCAGCAGCAGGCAATCCAGGAGGCTGCTGGAGTGGCTTGATGATAACTTCCCTGGACAAGAAATAGACACCCCTATCTGAAGGGATGTAATACTAGATCTGTTGGTCACCAGTGAAGGTGAGCTCATCAGGAATCTCAAGATTGGAGGCAGCCTGGGCTGCAGTGACCATGAACTGACCATGGTGGAATTTACAGTACTAAGTGTCACGAATCAATCAAGGAGAATAATCAAGACCCTGAATTTCAGAAATCAAATTTCCAGCTCTTCAAGGAGTTAGTCAGTCAGACACCCTGAGAAATGGTCCTCAGGGACAAGGGAGCAGAACAGACCTGGCAGATATTTAAGGACACTTTGCATAGTACACAAGAGATCTCCATCCCCAGGTGTAAGAAATCTAGCAAGAGAGGGAAGAGACCAGCATGACTGAGCCATGACCTGATGGTCAAACTAAGAGGCAAGAAAGAGCTGCACATGCAGTGGAAGCAGGGACAGGTATCCTGGGAAGAGTATAGGGATACTGCCCAGTTGTCTAGGGATGAGGTCAGGAAGGCCAGGGCATGGCTGGAGCTGAACTTAGCAAGGGATGCTAAGAATAATAAGAAAGGATTCTACAGATACATCAATAAAAAAAGGAAGGTTAAAGAAAACATACCACCCCTGAAGTGCAAGAACGGTGAGCTAGTAACAACAGATGAGGAGAAGGCTGAGGTTCTCAACAGCTTTTTTTTCCTCAGTATTCACCGGCAACCTCTGTCCCAACACCTCCCAAATTAAAAAATCACAAGGTGAGGACCAGGGCAGCAAAGTCCCTCCCACTGTATGTGAAAATCAGGTTTGTGACCTCCTGAGGAACCCAAACATATATATGTCTATGGGACCTGATGAGATGCATCCCAGAGTCCTGAGAGAACTGGCTGATGTAGTTGCCAAGCCACTCTCCATAATATTTGAAAAGTCCTGGCAGTCAGGTGAAGTTCTTGGTGACTGGAAGAAGGGACATATTACACCCATTTTTTAAAAGGGTAAAAAGGAGGACACTGGAAACTCCAGACCTGTCAGTCTCACCTCTGTGCTTGGGAAGATCATGGAGCAGATTCTCCTAGAATGTCTGGTAAGGTGCATGGAGGACGGGGAAGTGATCAAAGACAGCCAGCATGGCTTTATTAGGGACAAACCCTGCCTGACGAACCTAGTGGCTTTCTATGATAAAGTGACTATGTCAGTGGACAAGGGACAACCTCTGGATGTGATCTATCTGGACTTCTGCAAGACCTTTGACATAGTCCCCCACAACATCCTACTTGCTAAGTTGGAAAGACAGGGATTTGATGGGTGGACCGTTCAGTGGATAAGGAATTGGCTGGATGGTTGCATCCAGAAGGTAGTGGTCAATGGCTCAAAGTCCAGATGCAGAACAGTGACAAGTGGTGTCCCTCAGGGGTCCATACCTGTACTGTTTAATATTTTTACCAATGACATAGACAGCAAGATTGAGTGCTCCACCATCAAGTTTGCAGATGATACCAAGCTGAGTGGTGCTGTCGATATGCCAGAGGGACAGGATGTCATCCAGAGGGACCTGGACAATCTGGAGAGGTGGGCCCAGGTGAACCTCGTGAGGTTCAACAGGACCAAGTGCAGGGTCCTACACCTGGGCCAGAACAATCTTCACTATCAATACAGGCTTGGGGATGAAGTGATAGAGAGCAGTCCTGCAGAAAAGGACTTAGGGGTGCTGGTGGATGAGAAGCTGGACATGAGCAGTGTGCGCTTGCAGCCCAGAAGACCAATTGCATCCTGGGCTGCATCAAAAGAAGTGTGGCCAGCAGATCAAGAGAGGTGATTCTGCCATTTTACTCTGCTCTGGTGAGACCTCAACTGGAGTACTGCATCCAGTTCCAGAGCCCTCAGTACAGGAGGGACATGGACCCAATGGAGCAGGTCTAGCAGATGGCCACAAAAACGATCAGAGGGCTGGAGCACCTCTCCTACAAAGACAGGCTGAGGGAGCTGGGGTTGTTCAGCCTGGAGAAGTCTCCGGGGATATCTAATAGCGATCTTCCAGTACCTGAAGGGGACAAGAAGGCAGAAAAGGGACTGTTTATAAAGGCCTGTAGTGACAGGATGAGGGGCAATGGTTTTAAACTAGAGAAGCGTAGATTTAGATTGGATGTTAGAAGCAAGTTCTTTACCATGAGGGTGGTGGAACCCTGGAACAGGCTGCCCAGGGAGGTGGTTGAGGCCCCATCCCTGGAGATATTCAAGGTGAGGCTCGATGAGGCTCCAAGTAACCTGATCTGGTTGAGGATGTCCCTGCTCACTGCAGGGAGGTTGGACTAGATGACCTTTAGAGGCCCCTTCAGGGCCAAACCATTCTATAATTCTATGATTCTATGATTCCTTACATTATCTGAATGGAAAATAGTCCTAGTTTTCCATATGCAGAGAAAACAGTGGACAGAAAAGTTAGCTGACAGAAGTGAGGTTTTGTATTCAAAAAACATAGAGTTAAACACATTTAAGTATGTATATATAATAAGATTTTTTCATATTTGAGAGTGAAAAAATCAGGGACAGTCTGAATACTGGGGTTTGGAATGAATGGGAAGGGAGAAGATGCAGCCAACAAGAGATGTACATATAAGAGATGTACATAAGAGATGTACAAATAATACAGAATAATTCTGTCAGGTCACATAACTGCTCTGATAAAAATAAACAAATAGGTAAATAAATAAAGAACCCTGCATCCATTTTTTCATAGAATTTATGCTTGCCCAGAGGTGTGTTGCCAGTGAGAAAAAACAACTGGGACAGTAATGGTCAGAAAGGAAGTTTCTTGAAGATTTAGGAATGGAGGCTCAGCATCTGGCAATGGAGGTCTTTCAGCTCTGGTATCAGTAGAATGACATGTCTCAGTCATCTCTATTTTGTACATAGATAATAGTGGTTAACTCCTCCTAACCCTTGCTGAAGAATTCTTTTGGCCTGAAGGCTGGCCACATCTGCCAGGTGCAATACAAGTTCCATCTTACAAAGCTTTCAGATATGAAACAGAGCTGTCTTTGACTATGGAGTCCATTCACAAGCATCACTGTGTTGTCTCCTGTTCAGTTGTGGATAGGACTCTGGCTGGAAGAAAGAAGGCTCACCTCAGGGATTTTGTGATAGGAATGAATAGCAAAGCAACATCCATGGCATAAGAGTGGTGAGAATTTTGCAAGAGAATGGGTTACAGGCTATAGATAGAACCACTGAAGTCAACTGGATTTGTTTATACGAATACCATGTTTGGCTGCACCCCTTGAGAAGCCCTCTCCTGCTGCCAGTCCCCATGAGCTCAGCTTTATTCATCTTTGGTGGCTGATAGGCCCTGATGGTTGGTTCCTTCTCTTTGTGACACAGCTTCCTCTGGCTCATTTGATCTGCTCACTCTGGAATGTTCCTTCTTTTCATCTGTCCCTTGAATCCACATCACTTCCATAAATACCCCTTCTAGTATCAGTTTCAGGCTTTGCTCTGGTTATAAGTTTGACATGGGACTTACATCCTGCTGATCCAATGGAACTACATATGAGATAATTGTCTCTCACCTACATTTTTTCATTGCAGAGCTTACTCATTAACACCAGTATCTTTCTCTTTCTTTCTTTCTTTTTTTTTTTTTTTTTTCCTATTCCCTGTTCTGTAGTTTAGTGCAAAACAAGGTGAGGATTTCAAAGGAAAAAAAAAAAAACCAAAACCAAAGCAACCTGTAAGTGATAAACACTACCTGATTATTAACAGTGGGCAATGTTTACATGTAACAAAAGATTAGGTCTTTAAATAATCATGGAAGTCTGACAAAGGCAGAGCAGAAAAGGACTAAGAGCTGACATAGTCAAATTGTTAATTACCTTTTATAATAGAGACAAGTTTAAGCTACAATGTGTGATAAAGTCTCCATTTTTATGGAGTAATGATTGAATAGTTTCTAACAGATCTTGCTGTGTTTTTTCCTCAAGTATAGGAACAGACATTCTCTAATTCTGCTGGGGTTGAGACCAAGCAATGACATGTACAGGCCCTGGGTTAATATTGGTGTTCTAGCAGGTCAGCCTGCTGGTGCTTATGCCATAAGGTCTCTGCAAGCAAGAGAGACAAAGAAAGAAATCACAGAACCAGGGTATAGGGTAAAGAGGGACAGTGGACACAGTTCAGAGGAAAGCTGGCCAGTCAGCCCAGCATTTCTTGTTGTTACTCTTCAGCATTGTGGTTTCAAAAAAGCAGGTTTGGAAATACACCATTAAAATTAGTTTTGTTCCAGTGACATCCTGGAGCTTTGGATATCTGTTGTTCTGTGCTCTCTGCGTTCAACACTCTTCCCCTCTATCTCAATTACTTAACAATTAATCTCTCCTGCCTCACACTCCTACTGTACACTACCTTCAAGCTCTTTACACTCCATCTGTTTCTAAAATAGGCCCTGAGCTAATAAATATTATTTTCTCAGTTCAGCTGCAGGAAGGATTACTGTACACCTTCTTCATTTAAAAGATGAGTGCAGGTAATTAAATATCACAGATGTTAGACATTAGTGGACAACATGCAGATCCTTTTACAGTCTGTTAGTGAACAACTCATATCCCTGGGGGCTATCAATTAGGCTGTACTTGCTTCGATTACTGTAACTTCTTTTCCTTCCCTGACTGTACAAGGAGTTGCAGATCAATGTTGTAGGTTTTGCAGCCTAAGGCAAGGAAAAAATGACTTTTGCATTACAAGGGTCTCAGAGAGAGCCCTGCCCACTGGCCTGCCTAACTCCTGGGACAGGTGAGTCCTGCCACAAAGGGAGCAGACTGGGGTATTCGTTCATGCCTCTGTGACTCCAGTTCACAGTCCTGTGCAGTGCCAAATACACAAATGCTAAATATTTAATGGTTTGCCCTGAGTGCCCTGGGGTAGTGGAAGTCAGCAAGGTTGATTTTGCCTCCCTGCACTGGCTGCTGCCTCCCACAGAATCCTGCTCCTGCTCTGCCCGTTCCATGGTCCCTTCTCTGGCTGAAGGTGTGCCGTTTCATCAAGTGCGTCTATCTGCTCTTCCCAGGGTTTGCCACATTTCAGAAGTGAAGCTATGCAACTCCAGGCCAAAAGCTGCCTGCACCTGATTTGAATTCTCTTTGTTTCTGATGGATGCTTAGTAACTACAATTTTACACTGAACTCAGTGAGAAATGTGGGTGAGCAGAGCCTCCAGAAATGGGTTCCTCACCATGGAATGGAGGGAGGAAATTTTCAGAGTAAACATAAACAGTTACAAAGTGCATGTCTCCAGACCCTACAGCCAGCAGAGACGTACTGAGCAGTCAGTGAAATGATTCTTCTCATCCTGAGGCTGATGTCTATAGCAGATCAGGTCACCCTTGACATAAAACTGCCTAAATCTAACACTGATGGTACAGAAACCTGAGTGTGACTGGCTTGCAGGGAGATGTCTGTGATGGACACAGCTAAACTCATGTGAGGTGAATCCTGTCACAGGATTCCTTACAAACTGGAATTTGAAAATGGATAGTCAGCAAAATGTTTGCCAACACCTAATTACTTTTTCTGCATTACTTTTATTTCAGCTGCTGGTTTAACTGGATTTTCCACAAATTACTTGTGGTATAAAACATTATCCCATGTAAGAATGTGGCTGCCTAGTCATTTGTGATGGAAAAAAAAAGAAACTCAAGACTGTATTAGCATTTGTATGTAAGCCAGATCTGTATTGTCCTATTTAAAATACATTATTTTGATGACAGAAAAGACAAACTGCAAGTGAAGAAACAGTATTAGAGGACTATAATTTTTACTACTTTCAAAATACATATATGTTCGCTATGTTTGTCCCTGGTTTCTTAAATTTCTGTCAAAAATCAGTGTGGCATTCTTCTGCTTCATGGTTGATAAGGTGTTTGTTCCACCCAAATCAAATAAAAAAAAAGAGAGAGAGATGCCTTGCTGAAAATCTCAGCAGCATGCTGCCTGCTGGGCGGGTGATGCTGTCTGTATTTAGAGTTCTGAGCTTCCCAGCATTAAGCTGATTAGGGGCAATCGGCTCCTTCCCCAGCTGCTTAGAGGCAGTCTGCTTGGGAAGAAGGTAAGGATGTAGACATGCAAGGGGGGAAAAAGTCTGGCTGCTGGGCTAGGAAGCACAGAAAGCCAAGCTACTTCTAACCAAGGCTGAAAAAGCAGAGAGGAAGAGTAGGTGTACCTTCTTGCCAGGTGCTACTCAGAAGTCCCTCTCTTCCTTCCGTTTCTAACCCAGTTCCCTGAATTCCCAGTATCCTACAAAGCTGCAGACACCAAAAGAGCCTGCACTTAAATTCTGAATGAATCATTCAGCAGTTGTCTTAAAAAAACCCCAAACAAGGATATCAATAACAAAGCTTTCAAAAAATAAACTCTGTACTCCTTACTATTTTTTTGGAAGTACTTAAAATCTATTATTTCTCCAAAAGAGTCTTTGACTTTCCCATGCTTATACTGCTGTTAACAGTAGGTCTGGCTTGAACTCTGGACCTGCTCTCATTCTGGACTATTCCAGGCTTCTGCTCAGGCTTTTGATTCTGCTTGGGTAATCCCGATCAAACTTACTTCACTGACTCCCCCATCCCCATCATATTCAAATGCTTTTCAAACATTCCTGTCCCCTACCTCATGCATTGTTGCTTTGGGAAGGACGTGCGCACACCACTATTTAAAGGACCATCTTGATTTGCACATGATTCAATAGGATTACTGATATGTTTAAAGCTAAGAGTCTTTGCAAGGATCTGGGTCTTATTAAGTAACTGTGATTTCATTATTGTCATCTTTATCGTTCCTCCCTCCATTTTCTGACACATACTGTGGCACTGCATTTGAGGCCTGAGTTTTCAAGAGTGATTAATAGCTTCAACTTCCTCTGCATTTCATCTGCTCAAGGCATCTGAAAACTAGTTCTCAAAACATACATTCTTTGGAGAAGAAAACATGCCCTTACTTCTTTTGCAAAGTGTCCGGGACATATTTTTGCTCAAAACTAAATGCATAAACTACATATGGTGTTCCTATATTATAAATACTCCTTTTTCACGTTGACCTTGTTTACAAAATTGCATATGAGTTCCTAATTAGATCCATCAAAGCATTTTACTGTGGAACTTGCAAATAACTCTTAAGATTTTTCTAAGGTCCAAGAGACTTTCTTCACTTCTGATAAAGTGCTGAGATTTTCTTGAACTCCTCTATTATTTTAATTCCTATTACATTAAACTGTAATCTATTCTAAATTAGTTTTCTATTTCATTGTGTCTTTAGTATCTTGAAACAGTTTCTTAAAATACATTCCCTAATCACAGTTGATTTGATCTTTCCATATTCTCACTTGTGTTTTAAATTTCAGTTTATCTTTCACAGCTCTTAACAGCTTTTTTCCTCATGTAAAGCAGTTACATTCTGTACCATTGCCACTTGAACTTGGCTTTTAATACAATTCTTCTTTGCAAAACTCAGAGAATTTTTAAAAATTATTACAGGTCTTAAAGTAATTATAGATTTTGGCAATAAAACTTAGAATATTACAAAATAGTCATACAACTCTTTGTGTTAATACCTAGCTAACATAAAAATAGGTTATACATTCAATCAAGAGGTACACTGATCATTTGTCTTTTACTACTAGTATTGAAGTATTTGCAGAATGACTGTTACACTTACTGTTAAATCACTCAATTAATTAGAAAAACAGATCTTTATGTAGTTGTCTATAAATTAAGATATAGCTTTCACTTCTGCAGAATATTCTGAAATATACACTATAATAATAGCCTTGAAAATGGATTTTTATATCATCAGTAAAGAAAGTAAATGTTTTTTGCAGCCTTGTTGTAAGAGTCTGGAACAGGTGATCCCCACAGATCTCTTCAACCCTACTTACCTTTTGCTTAATTCGAATGTGGAATTTCCACAACATCTATGCAGCTGACTTTTTTTTTTTCTTCCTTTCCTTTCCTTTCCTTTCCTTTCCTTTCCTTTCCTTTCCTTTCCTTTCCTTTCCTTTCCTTTCCTTT
>JANHGN010009069.1:0-53425 GCA_024605025.1 Megaceryle maxima
GGAAGGAGGCGGTAGCGGTGAAGCACACGGCAATGGAAAGCGTTGGTGCTGCAGAAGAGGGGGACGTGCTGCCATCAATGTACAGGGGCAAGGTAAGAGCCAAGTTCACTCGCACCAGGCAAGGGGTAGGGGGATGGGGGGAGATAAGAGAGGACGAAATGCATTTATTTCGCTAAGCATGGGATCTGCTTACCTGAGGACCAAAGGGGAGGGGGAACAGAGGGGGACTGCAGCTCTAGGGAAGCAATTAAGCAAACTCTCAAAAGGAGCAGGGTGGGGGAAAAGATAAAAAGAGGAAGGGGAGAGAAGGCACAGAAAAACAAGAGGAGCTTGAAGCTCGCTGGGGAACTCCGCTTCCGAGCGCGGCGAGGAGAGCGGCAAGGGCAGGGCTTGGCTCTCCCCAGGGGAAGGGGCCAGCCAGGCCGCCCCCCGCCCCACCGGGAACCCAGGGCCGGAGCATGCGGCTGCCGCGGGGAGGCCAGCACACGGTGGCGGTGAGAGAAGGCAACAAGGGGATGCCGGGGGCTGGGGGTCTGTCAGGTCCCACCTGGCTCCCTCCCTCCCGTCTCCCCTCCCTCACTCACCCTCTGCATGGCTTTCAGGATCAAAGCCAGTTCATAGCGGGGCATCTTAGAGATGGCTGTAGCGGGAGGAGCGGGGTATACGGCAGGGTAGAGTGTGGGGAGAAGGGGGCGGCGGCGGCGGCGATATCGGAGGGGGAGGGGGAACCGGAGGAGTAAGACGCTTCCCCGGCTGCAGGCGGTGCTGGCGGCAGCTCCTGCCCGCGCGGCTCCCAGGCTGCACAGGCTGGCGGGCGGGCGGTGCGGCTTAAAGGGCGCCGGCAGCTGCGCAGGCTCCGCTGTACCGCCCCCTGCCCGCGCCAAGCGCCGCCTCCGCCGCGCGCGCACACGCCGGCCCGCCTGGGGGTCGCCGCCGCCCCCCCGCGGGCTGCCCCGCTCTCCTGGCCTAGGGGGGTAAGAGGGAGTTGCTGAGGGGGACACCAACCGCCAGGGCGAGAGACCGAGACGGGGTGCGAGCGCCGCCTCCCCCCTGTGGCGGCTTGGGGCCTGCGCCCGCCTTCCTCCTTCCCGCCGCCGCGGCGGCGGCTGTGGCTGCTGCAGGGAGTGGAAATTTCCACTGTGTCCGCCCCCTCGCTCCCTCCACCCCCCCCACTCCGCGCGCGCACACCCGAGACCGCACATGGTCTGTGGGGGGAGGATAGTGCTGGCGGCGCGGGGGGCCCCTACGCCTGGCTCCCAGTCGCCGGCGCCCACGGCTCTCCGTCGTCCCCACGCACCTGGGTGGACTGGCACCGGCGGCGGGCCGCACGGCGAGGCTGAAGCACCCCTGTGCCAGAAGGCCAAGCGAGGGTGCCGTGGCAGGCTGGGGCCGCCCGTGTGGGGCGCCCCTAGCTCTTCCAGAACCTTCACCGCCTCAGGTGAAGGGCCTGTCACCCACAACGGAAGTGGCAGGTGGATGCGACCCACCGGCAGCGGGCTGGGTGTTGGGACCTCAGGGGCAACAGAGTCGCGGTAAAGCTGTGGCCGAAAGATGGCTGGCCTTGATGCCTGGGCGCTCCCGGCGAGGGAGCTTCTAGGTAAATGTTTCCCAGCTGGCGGTGCTTGGCGCACACCTTTGGCTTTGTACTCGCATGCAGCTATCAAGGTCAGCGACACACACCCTTTGTGAGCAGCACATCTGATGCTGGCATCCAGCCGTGGCTGTGCCAGAAGCCTACAACCACCTGCATCCACCACAGAGAGGCATTTGGAGAGCCTGGTGGTACATCAAGCTTCTTTCAACAGTATTGCTTTTCCTTCACAGCAGAGGCACGTTCCTTTGGGGCTACCCCAGAGCACCCAGCACACAAGGCTGGCTTTAATGGTAGTGAGCTCATACTGAGTTTCTGCCCAAGGTTTTGAAGCCCTCATAGCTTGGCCCTGTCTGCTCACAGAAAAGAGGGAGACAGAGGATGAGGAAACATCCACCATGCCATTGCTCAAGAGGATGCAGGGAAGAAGGCAAATCTCAAGATTAAAAAAAATTATGAAATACCAGCCTCGCCCCATCAAGAGAGGCCTCAGCATCTCACCTTGGAACCCCAGCCATGCCCTTCCACACCAAGCAGGGCCACTTGCTTTTTCTCTGCTTGCACAGGAGCAATACCATAGCTGGTGAAACAAATGCCAGGTGCAAGTATTGCTAAGCGAAAACTTTTCCGAGCGCTTTCCATCATGGCTTGTGCAGCCAGCACTGGTAATGCTGCAGGCCTTCCTCATCTCAAGTAGATTTGAGTTGTAGGTAGTTCCTTACGGGTACTATGCCCTACAGGCACAACAAAGCCTATGTGGGTGCTAGGAGCTGTTTTGTGTACTGCAACCAGTTATCAGCTGTTCAGGATGAATTGCCTTTGCAGGAGTGTTTACACATATTCCCAAACTCCCAGCCCCCTGAATGCTTAGGCTGTAATTGCTAGTCAGCTGACAGGTATAATTTACTGCCTGTTGGTGCCTACCACATACAAGTCCTCCCAGGGTTACTTTGCTTGTCCTTTTTTTAATACAACATTGTCTAGCTTGAGCTTCTTCCTTGTTCTGAACAGGTATCCAGTCTGTTCCAGAGGAAGCCCAGGAAGTCTGTAAGTGATGGTCTCCAGTGGAGGTGAGAATGTCCAAGTATCCCTGCTGTACACACACAATTGGACAGCCATTCCCACCTTCCACCTGGTGCACCCTGCTGGTGGTGGCACAGTCATAAGTGAGCCACGCTGTTGTCTTCCCACAACGTGGAACCCCTACACCCTGCTGCTCTACCGACACTCTACCTGCTTAAATGCTCTGCTGCCAGAAAAAAAGCAACACGTTCAATCCCTGTTGCTGAAGTCTTTCTCTCTTGCATGCAGAACTTTATGCAAATCCCCAAGTCTGTATACCAAAATACCCAGCACAGCTTTCAAATGCCAGTATTTGATGCTCAGTTGAATATACGGTTATATTCACCATTCATACTCACTTCTAACTCCATTCCACATGCAAGCCCCACAAATACACATCTGCCTATGGCCAACAAACTCTACCCCTTTTTTGTGAATCCCACCCAATGCTGCATCTCAGGACCCCGCAAACATAAAACTGAGCCTGAGTTCGCCTTTTTTCTGTGCCTGGGATTTGCTCACACATGCAGAAACACTTTGTGCATGAGATCTAATAAGCGCACTCCCAGACTGTCATTCCTATATACATTCACCGAATGAGATCGCTGTGCCCGGGGGTCTCTCATGCGTATTATTAGCAACACAGATACAGTGACTCCATCTGTCTGTGTCTGAATGCCACATGTGTAGGAGCATCTGTCTCATGCATCACGCCTACGTAGAGCTATACACAGTTGCTCATGGACTGACCACTACATACATCTGTGACATCCCATATTTTTGTGGGAGTTCATAATGCTTTCTGACACTCCAGCTACTGATGTAGCTTGTCCACCAGGTATGAGCTGCCTTGAATCTCACAAGTTTGCTTTTTCCTCAAAGCACTAATCACAAGCATCAGAAGAGCATAGGAAACTTTCATTCAGTATTGTAAAGCACACAGTTCTAGAGAAAGGTCTGAAAAACATGTAGTGGCCATGCCCTAAATACTCAGTAATGAAATATAAACTTCCCTAATACAGATTTTTTTAAGTAATAATTGTAAAATGATGACTTTTGAGGGGCTTGAGTCATGACTTTTTCATGCTGGAGGTTGGGCGTGCTATGAAGGCAAACCATCCTCTCTGCATCTTAGTGTCTTTCACTTCCATCCCTATACCAGAGAGCGGCACAGAGAGCGCTAATGAATAATGTCACTCTTTCTAATAAAACACAAGATAAAAATATGTCCTCATGCATTCTATATGCATATGTAAATACAGAACTTAACCTGTGAAAAAGCTCCTGGAAATGTTTTAGGGAATTAAAAAACTGTCAAGCAGTATCTCATAGATGCCTGACAAAGAAGCTAGACCAGCATGGCAGGATTAAGGGGGGGAATGAAATAAAAAATACTGCATTTTTAAAACCTCAAAAATACCATTAATAGCCTCTCGAAGCACAATGGTATTGCTCTTCAGTGATCTCTTTCTTATGATGGAATATACCTAGTTTTGAAACAAGCACTCTGTGCACCACAGGAAAGCCAATTGTCTACTGTTAATAAAAGCTTTTATTTTTATCTGTGATATGTGTTGCACAATACCAAACTAAAATCAGTATTTATCACAGGTTTAGGACTAGGATGTTGGCTGTCTTGAACTTCAAGCCAGGACAGATTTTCAGAGGTGTTAGAAGAAAACAGGAATTGCCTGTGGAAAGAGTAATTACACTGCCAACTTGTTTGCTTGTACTGGTGTTTGTCTATGGACTATAGACAAGGATACAGATGCATGCCTGTTCTTCCTCGTGTTTGCTCACCTTCTCAGTAAGGTTTGTAGCTAAGCACTATACATTTGAGGTAACAGCAGCTGAACTAGGGAGTGCAAAGCCTGCATGGGAATATGTATAGCTCTGCAGTCATGGCAATGATTGTGGTCCAGGCGTACTCCAAAAAGGTGATGGGTGGAGTGGTGTCGGAACAATGAAACATTAGAAGTCATCTGGTCCCAAGGGAGCAGATGAGTGAGCAATGCTGAAGTGAAAGGAGTTCGTATTAATAGATGGGGCTGTTGTGTGTACATAGGGCTCCTGAAGTATCTGGCTGGGAATATGTCTGTTGGACATGTGGGCAAGGTTGCCCCTGGAGGAAGGATTGAAAGTCAACAGGGCTGAGAAATGAAGGGAAAGTCAGACCATCAGGATAAAGTGTGGGCCTAAGAGACCAGAGTAGGAAGAAGTGGGAAGGAATGTGGAGCAGATTGTGATATGGTGCTCTCAAACTGGGACTGGGATCTAACAAGAGGATGTAAAAGAGGATAAGGGGAAAGGGAGAATTAAGAATGCATGGAAAAAGACTAGGATGGAGAAAGGGCAGTCTTGAAAAAGAATAGGACAGGGAAAGATGGTGTAGTAGGAAGCTGAATGGGCTGTGCCAGAAGAGAACAGGAAGAATCATGTATTTCAGACCTTCTAATAAAACTGTGGATTTCTGAATTCCCCACTCCTACCTAACCCTCACCACCAGTCCTCTTCTATTAGCAAATACCTGTGAATCCCCCAGCAAAGTAAATTTGTCTGATCTTCCTTCTGTCCATGCACAGATGACAACCCACTGCTCTTATCAGTTTCCCTGTTAGCTCAGAGTGTCAGGGAGCTCTGCGGTAAAGCAAAAAGGCTTCAGCCCTAATGACATTTACAACAATATATTGCTGCATGATGAAAGGGGTTTTGTTTTTTGTTTTTTTTTTTTTACTGTTTTTTTACTGTTTGCTTTTTAAAAAGCTATATAATTGCACATATAAAATCTGCTTCAAATGAGGACTAGGTTGCAAAATCAATACTACATAATGAGAAGTGTTATTTTCTCCTTCCTTTCCTTTGCATATGCATATGCAAAGTATATAATTGCATACTTTTCTTTCCATGGGATCACTGCCACAGTTATTTTTCAGGGTGGAGCTGCTCTGGAGCTGTGTCAGGACTGCATAGTGGAGGAGGCCACTGTCTACAAGAGCTTTTCTGCATTTGTTTCAGCAAATGGAAGATGTGCAGTGAATGGCAGTACAGGATCATATGAAAAAGGATGAAATCTTGGTTAAAACAGCTGAGCTCTGCCTTAGGAATGTATTCAATCCCTCCATTGCCACACGGTTCTTGTATGATGCTGGATACATCAGTTAAAGCACACTTCTTGCAGGTGGCCACAAATTTCATGCTCCTAGTTTCTGGGTATCTGAATTGACATTTTGTGGTCTAATTTGCAGAAGTGCTGAATGATCCCGATGAAACTGAATTAAATTGGAGCCGGCCATATAAAGTGCTCTGAATGAAGACCATATCAGTTTCTTGAAATATTAACTGCCTTGAACTGAGTAACCAGAACCTACCAAACCCTAAAACTATGGATAACTCCAACCCAAGCTTATCCCCAAACCATTGCACCCTAGAGGTAACAACTTGTATTTCTGTCTGGTGATTCTTTTCTATAGAAAGGGGAAGAAGAGGCATCTTTCTGCTGTTCAGCCTGATACACCTCCTGGTGTATCTGCCCACCAAAAAACAATATCCTAGCAAGGTTGCTGTGACTCACCCGGCCCTCTCATAGAGACATTCCATGGCTCCTTGGCACATGTGTTAAAGGTTCTGCCATGTTGGACCATGAGCAAGTCAATTAGAGCGGCATGGTGGTTGGAGTGACAGTGAAGGGATCAGGGGCTCCTACAGGGCAAAGTCACTGTCTCTGTCGCACTGGAAATTAATGTGTGGTTGGGAAGCTGGATTCACTAGGAGGGCTCAGGTGAGTTTTCAAGAACTGCTGGGTGCCACTAGGGTCTAGGCAAAAAGGTGGGAAGAGAGGGCTCAACTGTGCAAGTAAGGTTTAAACTAGGAGGTAGGCTGGTCAGTGATAGAAGTCCAAAAGTAATTGTAACAAATGGGATGTGCAGAATAGATGAGGAATACAAGTTGACAAGGAAACATCAATAAATGCATGAGCAGGTAGAGGAAGACCCTGGAAAGAAAGCTGCACAGCCACAGCAGACACACAATCAGTTTCTGTGCCCCAGCATACAGGCAGCAACTTGTTTCAATTTCAGTGTCTCCTTACCCTCCAATGTGACCATACACTACAGCAAACTAAGGAAACTAAAAACATAAAAGGAGCCTCTAAGAATAAAATCAGAAAGGACAGAGAAAAAAAAAAATCAAAGAGAGGGTAACAAGAAAGCACTTGTGTAAGTTAGAAATTAGAGCAACACAATGGCAAAAAAAAATTATCTACCCTTTGACAAGGATGGAAAGCTGGTAAAAGGTGGCACAGAAAAAGCCAGAGTGATTAATATCCTTTCCTCCTCACTCCTCAGCAAAAAGAATTAACTATGATCAGTTGACTAACCATTAATGGCTAAGGCTAAATAACAGAAAGAACAGAATTGACTGTTTCAGTAAGTTGGTTATTTTCCAGTCAGCCAGACCTGACAGAAACCAACTGAGAGCACGTGGGCTGAAGCAATCCTAGAGCCATGAGGGATCCTTTCCCACAGCATCTGGGGAATGGACGACCCGTGGCAAGTGATTGCAGTACCCCTTTTTAAAAAAGAAGAAAAGCAGCTTGAGGAATATAGGCGGAGAAAACAGCCTAACTTGAATTGCTGGAAATATATTGAAACAAATAATTAAACAAAGTTTTCTTTTGTGTATGGGAAATAATGAAAGATAAGTAGAGGCCAAGAAAAAATTGCCAGGAACAAATCATGCTGAGCCAAGCTAATTTCCTTCTCTGACAAGTAGCAGGTCTTATGGACAATAGATATTACATATCTTGACTTGAACAAGGCTTTCAACACATTTGTTGCAAGTGAGTTAAATGAAACTATTGCAAGGTGGACTCCTAGCTGCTTGGAAAAAAAAAAAATACTGGGAGAGGAATTATCATCGTCTCTGCTGAAGTGGAAGAATTATGGAAAGCAGTTCTGCAGATGCTCTTGCTGGGACTCTACTACTCATTGTGTTTTGGTAGAAGGCATATTGAGTATGGCTATCAAATTTGTAGGGAAAGTTCTGCAACCACCTTGGCAGGATTAAGCATCTTGATCAATTGAAGAAATGGTCTGAAAACAGGAGGATTCAGTGCAATAAGAACAGGTGTAAACTGTTACACTGAGGTAAGAATAAACCCCCAAATGGAGAGCAGCCAGAAAGGCAAAAGACCTGCACAAGTGTTTTCGGAATTGTGGAAGAGCTCAAGATGACTAAGAATTAACAATGCTCCACTGGTGTGCAAAAGCATATTATGCTGAGATGTATAAACTGGCTAGTTGAGATATGTGACATAAATTCTGCACCCCTACTCAGTGCTGGTGAGGTCTGAAACTGGAAAATTCAAACTGGACTGATTCACTTTGGTCACTGAACTCAAAAGAGAAGAATGGGAAATTAGGGAAAGTCCAGAAAGAAACAAAAAGAACTAAAAGTCTTAAGAAACTGACCCTGGAGAGAAATCCGAAAGAAATGGATTTGCTTAATCTAGAGAAAAGAGACCTGAGAAGAAACACGATAACAGTCTTCAAATATGTAAAAGGTAGCTGCTCAGTGAAAGGCAGCAGGTAACTCTTAATGCTTAAAGGGGAGCATGTAGATTAATTAGTATCTAGAGTTACAGTTTCTGCCACATGTAAGGAAAAATTTCCTAGCTAGGAGGCTAAGAAAGCCTTGGAGCCAATGGAGGTTACTGAGTCTTTAGCACTGTTGGTTTTAAACACAGCTTAAAAAGGCATAATTTAGATATTCTTGTGTTTAGGAAGGGGGGGCACGAGACTCAAGGGCAACAGCTTGTGAGACAAGTATACATAACTTTCAGACACATATTTGGAAGACATATGTAGCCTCTGGAGCTGGGAGTCATGGCATCATGAGAGTGTCATCACTGGATGAAGCTCCCAGGAAGTTATTTCCAGTGCACATAACCTCAAAGCAGAGAAGAAGAAAACAGATCTAATATGCAAACTTTGAAAGGTTTGTCCCCTAAATAATTTCTTGAGGTTTATTTCAACCTTCTACAATGTGTAAATAGACACAGGCTGTGCCAGAAAGGCGAATTACTCCTGCAGTGGTTTCCTTTTACAGGTAAAAAATAAGTATTAAGCCTTCATTGGTAACTTATGAAAAAAAAAAAGTTTTAAAAAATCTAGCTACGTCATGTGCAATTCTGGCAAAAGGAGCTTGAAATCCCATCACCTGGGAGACAACAAACTACTAGGATTTCTCCTTTATGAGAAGACTGAAAGGTTTTGTCATGAACCTGAAAGACTCTTTTTGTTGCGCTGCTTTGCAAACATTTGGGAGGCAGCAGTCCTTGTCCTTGTCCCGGGGGCCTGCTGTTCTGAATAGCCAAGACAAGAAAATGGTGTGAGTGGCAGCAAAGGTACAGAGGGGAAACAACATGCATCAAGCTGCACAAAACCTGTACGACATGAGTGGGAGTAAAACCTGGGTCTCTCTGGTGTTCACACCAGTACCATCCATCTTCCTGCACTGCTGTCACACTGTAACAGTATTGGTTTCAACAGTTAGGTTTCCTTTACAGAGAACTTGTGTGAAGGTTGTATTTTAAGTTGGCAATGACCACAGACTGTGTATATTGCTAAGGCATTTTTCTAGTGCTATGAAAGTGATAATGGAATTCTCTGCAGTTATAATGATGCCTCCTGCATGCATAATGCCTCTCCCTAGCTTTACAGCTGTTCGCCATGTTCTCTGTGAGGGCATTTGCTGATAATAAATTGTGTTGTGGAAACATAATAACATGAACAAGGAAATCTAAACTGATCCAATTGCTTAATCTAGTTTAAACCTACATTTTATCAGAGGAAGCCCTAACCCAGATTAATTTAGAGAAGTGATGAGGTTTGAGCCCATCACCCTTATAAATCACACGTGCAAAACCTTTGCTATTATGTTGCTATTAATAGTGCTGCCATGTATATGTATGTTCATAATCTTGTAAATACATGAGAAAGGCAAAAAAATAAAAAAGCTAATACAATTGTCCCTTGTTTCAGTGGAGCCCACCTGTCTCCTGCATCCCAGGGGAAGCATCATGCATCATGGCTTCAAGTTATTCTCTTCCCAAACTCTAGTTTATTAAAGCAAAGAACATTCAGCCAGCCTTTGTCTCTGCCTCTCTTTTGGAGATGGTAACTTCTGTACCAGGTTACCATACACCCAGGTTTCTTGAACATTTATTCTTTTTCTATTCAAAAATTGTGTCTGTGCAGAGAACACAGATTTCAAATACTTCTACAGAATTTTCAGATATCAGAAAGCCTGACTGGAATTGTGACTGAGCACAGCTGACAGATGTCTGACTATCATTGACTCACCTATTGCACAGCTGCAGATTGCACCTCTATGCTTCATGTGCAGAGAGGCTGATGATTCCAAGAAGCGAGAGCTATTGTGCGTATACTGTAGAGTTGATTATCACCTGTGCAGGACTTCTGATGCAAGTGGGAATGTTTTGGATTTACTATGCATTTGCAGACCAGCTGTACCACCTTGCAGAGCAAGGCTAACGATTTCAAAAGCCTCAGATTCGGTGCACATGTGTTATCCCAAACATGCACAAGTATTTTTTTTCTGAGAAATCCTCATGAAAAAAATAGCTTCTATAGGTCTCTGTGGAGCTATTAGAAATACTCAATGACCAAGAAATAGTTCAGGCTAAACCTAACTTACACTGTGCTTTTTCAAAGGTGCAGGGGAAAGAGCAGGTGAGAATTTGTTGAGAAGAGAGAGGAATATTTAGGAGAAATGGTCAGTTTATGCCAAGCACGTTTAGCAGGTGAGGAGGCAAACTTACCCCCCCTTGTCTGCCTGGCAAGTAAGCTAGCTGTGACATGCTTTACTCCCACTTGAGAAGTGTTATATATCCCACATCTTTCATTCCACAACATTAAGGAATTCTCTCTTGGCATGACATAAAAAGTATTCATCAGGCACCTTCTCTGTTTCCCTCTCATGCTGCCAGCCAGAGAAAGATTGTCATGGTGAAAAAAGACCTTGTTATTTGTCTTGGTTTCTTTATTATCGAGCGACAATTTATAATTGTCCATAACAAACAGGATCTCATATATTTCCCAGTATTAACTTCAGTGAACAGACCTCACTGGAGTCATACTACAAAGGAATTTAGTCCTAGCAATACTGTGCGAAGAAAGCTATTCAGTGCAACATGAGTAATTTCAATTAGAGAATTTTAAACTTTTCAGATAATACAGTTATTTGTGCACGTGGAACCTGCAGTAGATGCCTATACTGTTACAAACAGAAGCTTCAAGTTCAGTTTTTACAGATGACTAATGCAGTTGTTACCCAATTTCTGCAGTTAACATTTGTGCAAAAGTACTATCTTTTACAAAGGTCAGGCTGCTTACAGGTGTTTATTGTTACTGATATCAGCTACCTGGGAAATGAGATCACCTGGGAATTAGGCAAAATTTAAGGATTTAACAGTAACAGGTTTTCTAAAAATATTAGGAAACTTCTGGTAGTTTGTATTTATGTCTGGATGGGAATTCGGTAGCAAAATGTCTTTTCAAAAACACCACACAACAGAAAGACTGACAAACTGAAAGTAAAAGCCAGAACATTTTTCTTTATTCCCTCATGATATTGAAGATTTGTGAGGTTGGATTAAAATTATATGTTCATGTCTGAGTCTCCCTTTATTTTTCACAAAAGAAAAACCCAAATCTTGGGAAAGTTATGTGACAGCCTGCCCCATGCTGCCATGGAATGACTTTGAGAATTGCTTGGCTGATCCCTGCTAAAAAAATGCAGTCAATTGTGTCACAGAAAAGTGATAGATAGCTTATAGAAGGTTAGCAGCTGGCTAAGGAAGCACTGAACAGCTCAGTCTGAAATCAGACAGGACCAACACAGTCACCGTGGGACAGGAAAAATGCTGGAAGAGGATAGCAAGCACACCAACTTCTGCCACTGTTTAAAGCACTGCCCCTTCATTTAGCAAGGAAGTATGAAATGACATCACAACATGGTAAAGTTCAGTGTCATTCAAGAAAGAAGCAAGGCAATAAGTAAGATCGCAACCCTGGACTTCAGGAGGCCTAACTTTATGCTCTTCAAAGACTTACTTGGAGGAATCCCTTGGGCTAAGACTCTAGAATGTAAGGGGGCCCAAGAGAGCTGGTTGATATTAAAACATTACTTCCTCCAAGCTCAAGACAGGTGCATTCCTCTGAGTAAAAAAATCAAGTAGAGGAGGCAAGAGACCATCATGGATGAGCAAGGAGCTGCTAAAAAAAACTCAAGTGGAAAAATGAAGTTCATAGCATGTGGAAAAAGGGACTGCTCTCTTGGGAAAATTATAGGAATGCTGTCAGTGTTTGTAGAGATGCAACAAGGAAGGCCAAGGCTCTCCTGGAATTAACTCTGGCAAAGGAAGTAAAAGAGAAAAAGAAGGGCTTCTTCAAATACATCATTGGTGAAAGGAAGACTAGGGAAAATGTGAGCCCACTGCTGAATGATGTGGGAGCCCTGGGGACAGAGGATGCAGAGAAAGCAGAGCTACTGAATGCCTTCTTTGCTTCAGTCTTCACTGATAAGATCAGCCCTCAGGAATCCCAGACCCTGGAATTAAGAGTGAAAGCCTGGAAGAAGGAAGTCTGTCCACTGGTTGATGAGGATTTGATTAGAAATCACTTGCATAAACTGAACATGCACAAAACCATGGGCCATGATAGTCTGCACCCACGAGTGCTGAGGGAGCTGGCTGATGTTGTTGCTCTAGCATTCCCCACCATTTCTGAATGATCGTGGGGAATGGGTGAGGTGTCTGTGGACTGGAGGAAAGCCAATGTCACTCCAGTCTTCAAAAAAGGCAAGAAGGAAGACCCTGGTAATTACAGACCAGTCAGCCTCACCTCCATCCCTGGAAAGGTAATGGAACATCTCATTCTGGAGATCATATATCAACATGATCAACAGTAGCCAACATGGATTCACTAAATGGAAGTCACGTCTGACTGATAGCCTTCTACAATCCTGTGACTGAATGTGTAGATGCAGGGAGAGCCATGGATGATGTCTACCTTGACTTCAGCAAGGCTTTTGATACAGTCTCCCATAACATCCTTGTGGGAAAGCTCAGGAAGTGTGGGTTAGAAGAGTGGCCAGTGAGATGGGTTGAGAACTGGATGAACAACATTGCTCAGAGGGTTGTGATCAGTGGTGCAGAGTCCAGCTGTAAACCTGTAAGTAGTGGAGTTCCCCAGGGGTCAGTTCTGGGTCCAGTCTTATTCAACACCTTCATCAATGACCTGGATGAAGGGATAGAGTGTACCCTCAGTAAATTTGCTGATGATACTAAGCTGGGAGGAGTGGCCAATACACCAGAAAGCTGTGCTGCCATCCAGTGAGATCTGGACAGACTGGAGAGCTGGGCAAAGGAAAACCTAATGAAGTTCAACAAGGGCAAGTGTAGAGTCCTACACCCGGGGAGGAACAACACAATGTACAGGTTAGGGGTAGACATGCTGGAAAGAAGCCCCATGGAGAGGGACCCTGATGTCCTGATGGACAATAAGTTATCCATGGAACAGCAATGTGCCCTTGTGGCCAGGAAGGCCAATGGTATCCTGGGGTATATAAAGAAGTGTGGCCAGCAGGTCGAGGGAGGTTCTCCTCCCCCTCTACTCTGCACGAGTGAGACCACACCTGGAGAATTGTGTTTATTTCTGGTCTCCCCACTTCAAGAGGCACAGGGAAATACTGGAGAGAGTCCAGCAGAGAGCTAAAAAGATGATTAAGGGATTGGAACTTCTCTATTCTGAGGAAAGGCTGAGAGCCCTGGGACTGTTTAGCCTTGAAAAGAGAAGACTGAGAGGGGATCTTATTAAAGTTTACAAATATCTGAAGGGTGGGTGTCAAGTAGAAAGGGCCAGTCTCTTTTCAGTGGTGCCCTGTGATAGGATGAGAGGTAATGGTAGCAAGGTGAAACACAGGAAGTTCCACCTCTACAAGAGGAAAAACTTCTTCACTGTGAGAGTGACAGAGCTTGGAACAGGCTGCCCAGAGAGGTTGCAGTCTCCTTCTCTAGACACTGTCAAGACCCGCCTGGATGTGTTCCTCTGTGGCCTGCCCTAGGTGTTCCTGCATTGGCAGGAGGGTTGGACTCAGTGATCTCCAGAGGTCTCTTCCAACCCCTACCATTCTATAATTCTAGGAAAGAATCACTCCAGAATCTGCAAGTTGCAAGAAATGCTTTCTACAAGCTCCAGTTCAGAAACCATTCTCATTCCTCTTAATGAACATAATAAACATTTTGACTCACCCACTTTTGCATCATTAGAATAATCTCACATAAGCACAATCAAAAGCAGCGAGACTGTTTGTGTCCTTGCCTAATTTTGATCTTCCTGCACAAGAAAGGACATAACCTTGGTGAAAACACTTAGCCAAAGGTCATCTTTAACAGGAAGGTGTTTCCAGGTACAAAACTGGTGCTTGGACCTAAAGTCTTGCAGTTTTAGGTGCCTGATAAAATGTGCAGACCACAGGGATGCTATCTGGTGATAGACCAGGATCAT
Source organism: Megaceryle maxima (assembly GCA_024605025.1). Classification (NCBI taxonomy): domain Eukaryota; kingdom Metazoa; phylum Chordata; class Aves; order Coraciiformes; family Cerylidae; genus Megaceryle; species Megaceryle maxima. The sequence goes on from JANHGN010009069.1 coordinate 14,242, forward strand.
CCATGACATTTAAGAACTAAGACTCTCAACGGATTTCCCTTTTCCCTTCTCCTCCTCCTTGCAGATTCAGCTCTGCCAAGACAACTCACCCAGATCTTACAAAAGAAAAACTGTTCAGGTTTTTGTTTGTTTTCACCTGTCACATTAATCAAGAAGAGAAAACACTGTAAATGAGCTAGGGAAAAGTGTTCAGGTGGAAAAAAAATTATCACCAGAAATTAAAGTACTACAAATGCTAAATCATCTCAGTGAATATTGGGGAAAACCATGCTGTGGCAAAACCTCAGTATGGGATATCTTCACAGTACCAAAATACTGATATAAAAAGGAGTAAACCAATATTCTTTCTGCCACTAGTATAGCTGATTCGGAATGGCCTATTGTGCTCACTCAGATCCATTTCACTCTTCAAAAAAAAAAAAATTTCTTACTAAATCTTCCCAGTGAAACTTTCCAGCTAAGCAGTAAGTATATAGCACAAAGATAATACCTCTGGGTTTGGTATCACTTCATTTTTACCTTTCTGATCAAACTACAAGTATAATTTGTCTTAAAATACAAGTTTACTTTTTTTTTTTTTTCCATGGAATACAATGTAATGAGCACATATACTAAATATGTAATCTGCTCTCTTGCTTCTTATTAAAATTTAATATTTAAATAAAATACAAGATTCTGTAAAATGATTTATAGCAAGCAATACAACATACCTGCATGGTAAATGTATTCAGCTATATATCTAATTCCCAGCAAACAAAATCATTGCATGGTTCTAGTGTATTTAAATAATGGATATACTCAAACCAATCTACATTATGAAATTCGTAACTTTCAAAAAGCTAATGAAGCTTGTAGTAAATCTTCAGTGTAATATACTGCAAATTCCTCAGTGAATGAAGTGACACAACAGTACAAGTCTGTCTTAATGACAATTACAGGCCAGTTCTGCATTCGTGAGCATGAAAATTTCAATTAGCCTGAACTTTAAATGGGATTCATGAAAAAAAAGGCCTGAAATGGGAATCAGGGCCTCCATATTTTTGTCTCTATGATTTTTGCAGGAAAGGTGCTCCACCTAGAAATGAAAGCATACTCTGACCTCCATACCTGAAAAAAATATGAGCTCTGAGGATCAACCCAGGGGTATTTTAATAGCATATGCATCATTTCCAGTCATAACTCTTGCTGGCCTTTTTATGCCCTTAATGGCATCTATCCCACTGCCCTCAGTGAATTTTCAGAGTTAACTCAATGTAGTAAACAGCTCTGTCTCATCTGTAAGAGGGAAAAAGCTCCAGCTTGTTCAGTCTTCTTTTTTATTCACAATGAAGTAACAAAGACACTGCAAGCAAGAATATATGACTGTTTAAAAATGGGGGATCAGCTATTTGTTCCATCTTTTAAATAAAAACTTCAGAACCTCTGTCAGGACTGCAATCCGGGGTGGGGGGGCAGGAGGGGGGCAGGCAAGAGAGATGAAAATGATACAGCCAATGGATAAAAAGAGTTTGCAGCATAATTTCTTATAGATATGATTCCTCATCCAAAATCTCTGACTTCTTAGCTTTTGAGAAAATCTGTAGTATTTGCTTTCTACTTACAGCCCTGCCGGGTCTGTTCTGCAGTTTAACACACAATTTAACAATACAGCAAGTGTGGCAGGAACAAGAGTATGTTGAACCTGAGTTACTAGGCACAGCAAGTTAGGGCATGCACAGAGTCTGGCAGCAATGCACGCAGCTCTCCCAAGTGTGTCCGTGTGTGTGTACACACACGTGTGTGCACGTTATTGTCCAGCGGGTGGGAATGAAATGAGACTGCCTTTATGAGGTACCACAGTGATCCTCAACAGTACATCCCATCAAAATAAGGATTCTCAGACTTGCTTCAGCAGCTACCAGTGTCCAGAAAAGAGTCACACCTTTTTTTTAGTGGAAGGTGATCTAGCTGTCGCATTTACGGGGACTTGCAATGCATGCAGGGCGATTACAGTACTGACAATGCTACCAAAAATGAGGTGTATCAGAACAGAACTTTGCTTTCAGAACTGTATATTGTATCAGCAAAGTGTGAGGATCTATGCACAGAAGTTAGGATTAGGTAAGCCACAGAACAATTTCTATAGCAAATGTGTGTGGAAAACAGTATGTGGAAGATAGAGCAAAACAGATGACAGTTGCAGAAAAGTGGGAAGTCAGATAGCCCCATGCAGAGATATTATGAATGATGATACACAAAAAAAGTTATTCTAGCAATTCCCATTTCCACTGGTGAAATTAGATACAAAAAATGGACACTGTGAAACAATGAACTGTATCATTGCTTTATGGGATGTGGAATTGTCTGTATTGTGTAATAAGATGTTACAAATCTGTGAGGCAGAACAACTTGTGCTATTCTCAGCAGAATAACTCAGGGCTTAACAGCAACTCCTTTCCTTGAGTTTTAGCAATGGAGTCTGCATAGTTCTCTCCTTGCACAAAACTGTGCAGAGGATATGATACAATCAGTAATTCTCACGATCACACCTTTCAGCTGGCACTTCTTTAATGTGTTGCGTCCCAGGTTCTCACGGGAAGTGTAGATTATAAGATAGAAGGTACCAAACACCTACCTCATGTTAATAGGGCAGTAATGCACATAATTATACCCAGTGCTTTACACCCTCTTCCCCTCCAATATTGGCAGTGCAGCAGCTGACAATATTGGCATGTTTCCATTGGCACCACCAACTACTCATGCTCAGCGCTGTTCCAACATCCCCTGATGTAAAATTAGAACAGTAAGACCACATCCTGCCTTCCTTTGTTTGCTCACCTATTTAGGCAGCGGTTTTAACTGAGCCTGAACCGTCCACTCCTGTACGCAGAGGGAACTGTGCACAGAGGAGCTGTGCTGTCCAGTGTTTCCATGGCACGCTGCAATAACACAGATTGATACCAGTGGAGAGAACAACCTCTCCGCAGTAGTCACAGGCCACTGCAGACACTGCTGGTGCTGCATTCATACTAGGGATTTTCTTTGCTGACAGAAAGCCCTCTGCAACATTGCTGTTATTTCTCTGCTCATAGAATATGTGCAATAGAGGTTGAGTCTTCACTGTAGACAATTACTAAATGGCATGATGTTTTCACTTACCTGGGGTACTAATACAGTGATCTTCCAGTGGTTCCTTCAACTTTAAAAGATACAAATACTAGCAATCATCTTTACTGGCTATGTTCATTTCCATGGCAATGCTGTTATTTGTCTAGTGCTCTGTGTGTGCCTGGCACTCTGTGGAGAGGAAATAAAACAAAGCCCAAGCTATTTACAGTTTGACAACCTGTGTCTGCATCCTACAGTAGCACTTCTACCGTAGTTCCAAGGCATGCACATGTGTGTACACATGTGTACATGTTCATGGGGAAATTGTAAGGCTTGCTCTGTTTAGAACTATGTCAAATCCATGGCTTGGCTCAAGAACCTGCCAAATAAATGCTGGCATTGGCAAGTGGAGATGGAAGAGCATGTGGAGAAGAAAGAGCAGCAGAGACAAGGTGAGACTATGGTTTTGGTGGCAGTATTAGCATAAACTGTGGAACTGCAGTATCAGCACCACCATAATCTTGTCTTTTTGGTGGCTTAAACTGCTGTGGAACTGTGTTACACCTGCTGCAAAGATGCGAGCAGGACACTTGTGCAAATATTATTGTAGGTGAGTGTGAGTTGCAGAACTGGAAGATGAATACACAATAAAAAAAGCAACAAAGAAAGGAACAAAAGAAGAGAAACAAAAGCTCAGTTACTTGTAAGAAACAGCAGCTCTGCTTTGTGTAGCATTTGTGGTAGAGTTTTAGACAGCCACACTGGAAAGAGCAATACAAGTTGCACTTAGAAATACATAGGAAGCAACAAAAGTACTTCAGAAGACTGTTACAGCTAAATTTGCTTCTTTTAACCCTAACTTCCTGGGCTCTAAGCATTTCTAAGTCTTGAAGCTGAACAACTCCATTGTCACCATGAAAATGCCAATGAAACTGGAATGCATTAACATTACGGTTTTTCCTATCTTTAAAACCAAAACAAAAGGCATTTGGCTCTTACCATTCTGTAGTTCTACCAAAAATGAATAATTAACAATAATGAAATTGTTCCATGTCCCATATCTCACTTTTTTTTTTTGTAGGTGATTTATAGCTATCATTTAAATTGGCAAGACTAGCAATAGGTCTAGCTGTATTTATACATAAAATTATAAATATAGATATCACACAGCAAATTGCTGTCAAAGTTTTGAACTGAACCTGTTGAAGTTCTGATAGGTTCAATCACTTTTTTTTTTCCATGTCACCAACAACCACTGTTTAATAGCCATAGTAGGGTGTTCCAGTTTAAACAGTTTTGGTTTTGTTGGGTTTTCTTTTTTTTTTCAATTTGGCAGGCTGTGTCCACAGTGTCTGTACCCTGAAAGGATCCAGACTTTTTTATGTTGTGTCACATCCAAAGATCACTCCTTAGATAAATGATCACTGAGCAGCGCACCTTTCCAGAAAATTGTAAGCTTTCTAACACTGGGTCTTTGTCAACAGACCAGCTCAGCTGTTTTGCTATCTGGACTGCACACAAAAGAATGATCCATTTGTTTCTTGCTCTTCAGCTGCCCTTACAGATGACAAACAGGTTTCTATATGGGACTCAGGAGTAGAAGAAAGAGGACTAATATATAGTATGCAGCTTAGCATTGTGTGCTTTGAGAGTGGTGTTTGGAAACAAGGAGAAAGTGAAAAACAATATGTTCAGTGGAATTTTCCTATATATATTTTATCTGCAGCTGCAATGTACAGAGGCCAAGTTATTAGAGGTGAACTGGAAAAGAAGCAATAAAATGCCATTAACTTTGGCACTTTAGAAGTTAGGGATGGAAATGACCCGTAAGACTTCTGCCAGAGAAAGATTGCTCCTTCCAGGACTGTGATAAGTACACCAAATAGGGAAGAGTAGAAAGCACATGCACCATACTTTATCCCTGCCTTTCCTCCAGCTTGTCCATCCCCTGAGTGGAGGGGGAAAATGGACCTTCAGAAACAGGCTGATGAGTTTTCATGGGTGCTTTTCAACAAATAAATGTTAGAATAAGAGAAAATGAGAGGCTTTTCCTCACTGAATATGGATGAGAGATTTAATATGAAGAAAACCTACTATCAGTATACAGCTGCAATACTTTCATAATGATTTGTCCTTCAGAGATGGATTATACAACTTTTCTTATTACAGGAATGTGAAGATTAAAGATCCCAAATGCTCTATATTTTTGTGTCGTTGAAATAAATGGACCAGGAATCTGGGGCGATTTCCAAAATGCATTTTAATCCATAGAAGGCTGAAAGTTGTGCACTGTAAGCAATTTTAATTGTTAGACGGGAGTAAATGTAAATTACTGAAGAATTAGAACATCCCATTCCAACTAGCAGCTCACATAGTATTTCAATCATATGTGTACAGTCCTTTGGAAGGAAGGAAGGCAAAAAATCTTAGATAAACTACCACTTAATGACCCATTTTCAAAATCTAGATGTTGGTCTGCATATAGAAAAGCTTTTCCCACATCTCCTAAACTGCACAAATAGCTTTTCTATATGCAAACTTGCATCTTCAGTGTGTATGCACCTATATCCAGGACGGTGCATACGCAGAAATAGATGTGAAAATTGAGACTTACAAATGTAGAGGCCAAGCTGAGGTCCCTTTTAAAGCTATTTTTCAGATACTAATTTAAATATATAAAAGAGAAGAAATTGGGAGCTAATCTTTCTCCTCTCCCCACTCTACTTATTTCAGACTTTCCCAACTGTGTTAGATATAAAAGGGTCTGAGAAGAAAGTATTATCGTAGCTAATGCAGTGCCCAGTGTATGAGTCATATACCAGAGTGCCCACTCCTGTGTGTGGACAGAGGGACTTGTAACACAAAAGGCTCTGAGGAGGAGGGACAGCACTTGAGCAGCCCCCAGCTACTGGGAGGCTGGAGGTGGAGCTGGCTGGTGATAACTGGATGAATTGTTTCCATCACATGGTTAATGACTCAGCATCGTTATCCCAAAGTATTTATTTTTTCATCTCTACCAGCTTGTCTGGCACACTTGTGTGGAAAAGAACGGGGAGACTGCGAGAGGGGAGGTAGGCATTAGGGATTGTAGCCTTTACATATTTTCCACTGCTGCTTTGCCACCTCTAGGGTTGTAACACTACAACTGTATCATCATCAGAGAGATTCCCACTGGCTGCAGTAAAGCTTGGATCAAGGCTCAGGTGCCTCTTAGTCAATAAATATACACTTCTCTTCCACAGCAGGAAGGAGTTTAACTCAGTTGCTTCTACACGCACTCAGCATGCAGCTGGAAACCCATCACCTAGGTTGACAACAGTGAGGGTGCAAAGCAAATACAGACTACCCTGTGCATTCTCAAAAATATCAGGAGTCATACATCTCCACATCACTGGCAACTGCTGAGTAGAAATGGCCACGACAAGCGTGGGAGTAATCAGTGTATGTACAGTATATACTGATATGTAGCTGCTGCAGCCCTCGTTCCCTTTAGCTGGTTCCCAGAATAAGAAAGTGATAGTATGTGTAGGTTTATTTTAAGTAGGGCTAGAGCACACATATAGCTGGCTTGTACACAGTCCCCTGCAAATACTGCTAACTCGATGGGATATAGTGTGTCATCGTGTCCCTAAATACCTCTGCTCTACAGACTGAATTTGACACAGAACTTTTGAAAAACAGTAACACTTCCAGTATCTTCTCTGTTGTCAGTGGAGTGGAGACATGTTGATGTGGATTTTGGTGCTTATCTGTATTTACTGCTAGCCCGCTGGCTTTGTCACTAATGTTCATAAAAACACCCACAACAATGAACAGTGGAGCCTTGCTAACACCTCCCACCAGCCACATGGCATGCAGAGCTTAAGGCTGGAAGGTCACATATTCCTTCCCTTTGTTTTTATTCCCCATTTGGTGAAGACCTACCATGCAGTTGCCTGCACTGTTTGGAGTGGAAGACCTTTTTCCAGCAGAAGGAGCTACTCTCTCCCTCATCTTCAAAATGAAACACAACCAGCAAAAAGAAGATGGGCCCAATCGTGCATAGAAGTATCTAAAATGATTGTTGTCGTTGAAGTATTAGGCACCATCCTGCTGCAGCATTCAGCAAAGAACAGAAACACCAAGAACCCCCATTCATCAAGAGCACAATCACTGAAAGCCAGTGTGTATCAGGCATCCTGATGCTGTGGGATGCTCCTTGCTTGTCTTTCCAGAGCCAACTGATTGCACATTGCATCAACAGCTACTTTTGCCACTGAGGACAGCGCATGTATACACTAACAGAAGAAATAGCCCATTAGCTATTTTCTAGCTACTAACAGCTTCCTCAGTGTGCAGTCTGCTACATGAGCAATATCTTCTTGGGCAAAGAGCAGATTTGTTGGCTGGGCAGTCGTACTTTAGGTCAGTATTTTACATGGAGCTTTTCTACCATCTCTGCTTCTCTGCTCTCTTACTTGCGGAGGGGGGCAGCCAAAGGCAGAATCCAGCTCTTAATTTAGACCCCCAAATGTTATATAAAAATTATTCATCCCAGATGGGCTTGGTCTGAGAAGTCACTGTTATAAGAGACTTGTTAAACAGTCAGTTTTACAAATTAAGATAAATCAATGCTTCTCCATGTTATGTTTGTGTTTCCTATTCCCTACTTCTAGGCATGTACTCAGTAACTCAACTACACATCCAAGGAGTTGGAAGAACCCCTTAGAACTTAACACATAGGCTGTTACCAAGTAAGAAAATGTGGTTTGTGCTTAATTTAAATTTACTGAAGTTTGACACATATTCAGTCACCTTCCATATCAAACAGAAACAGCCCAAACAAACAATCCAGTCCAATTATCTCCTGATGAGGGATATTAATATTCGCAGTCATTTCCAGGAAGAAAGCAAGATGGAAGCAAGCGTTATCCAAAACAGAACCCATTCTGTTTGCCTTCAAGCAGTGTTCACTGAATTTCTGTTGGGCAGAAATTGCAGGTGGCACTCCGAGGACTCCTTTAGTTCAAAAAATAAAATCCCAGGTATCTCAACTTGATAGCTCAGAAATGAGGCATTTGAAACCACAGTACACTCTTTAAAAGATGGCACAAAGTCAGTGCATACTCAGGAAGCCTGAGGAATACTAGGAGTGGAAACCTCACCTCCAAGTCCTGTCCTGAAGGACAAGACTCACATACAGACCCAATGGCATAAAACACATTTGTGCTGCCTGATCAAGAGCAAGGTTACCAGCAGTTGTAGAGAAGATGTGTATAATGGACATATCCTCACTTTTATGGATAAAATCTTGGTAAGTAAAAGGAGGAACTTATCAATTACATGGGGAAGTATGGTATTTGTCCTCCCTTTAACATAATGTTCTGAAATGTGTCAAAGATTAGCATTAAGGATTGCCATGGGCCATTTGCTGTAACACCACCTAGACAACTTCCTGAAATAAAAAAACATGTTTCAGCTCCTAGGTAGAAACTTTCAGGCATATGAGAATATAACCAAAGAGTAAGTTACCACAAACATGGGCTACGTGTGGAAATGAGACAGATCAGTGATTTACTTGACTCAAAAAGAGGTTCTGAAGGCAAGAAGTCTCCTAAAGTGCCTGCATTTGCAAGCATAACCTCACCGAAGCATCTAGGATCTCATGGTTATTTCCTACTCTAAGCATAAAAAACCACTGACATCTTACTGACAATTTTACATGATGGCTGTGGCTAACAGATGCTTTCAAATACTGAACACCTTACCTGGCAGTGCCCTTTCTCCCTTTTCCAGAGAACTAACCCTGGCCACAGAAGAAATTCACACATTAAAATTGCTTGAAGACATAATGACAGGGCTGAAGTATCCAGTAACAAACCCCGTGTACCACAGTGAAGTAGTAAGCCTGCTAATAGCCTTACAATATCAGACACAACAAGTTGCTAATTTAACAGGCTTCACTAACAGAGGATTTCTTGGCTGTTTCTCCCCTAACAGGCATTTTTTTCCCCCAGTTTTAGTTCCTCACTAATCCTGATTCCTCAGACTCATTTTTCTGAATTTTTCAACATGCTTATTTCCTAGATATTTATTTACTTGAGTGTAAAAAGTCCATCTTCACAGTATTACATGATTCTTATTACAACCAGCATGGATGGTTGCTAACCAGGAGGTTAGCTCTCAATGCACAGAAACTAGAGCACTCCAGAGAGTAACTGGCTACTGTTTAAACTGACTCGAGATGCCAGCTTGATGCCAAGTGTGCCTTCTATAGAGCCAAGACTTCACCCCATGTATTTTCAGAGAATCATAAAAAGATGACTTGGAAGAATCATCACTAACTTGCAAGCCCATTCATGTTATGGTGAGAAAATGTGAGCAGAAAAGAAGCCAGCTTCTCCACAGTAAGCAGCAGAACTGCCTGTGAAGTCAATGAGACAATTTTGCTTCCTCTGCATCTTGAGTCTGCAATTTCCTGGCAATCTTACTCTACACTATCAGTGAGATAGTGCTGCCTTGTCCCAGCCTCTCCACTGGGACAGTTAGCCAACAGCAGCAGGTTCTGCTCACACTGCCTGCCTCTGGCACTGGTTAATAGGACCCTCAGTCTGGAGGAGGAGGAGCATAGGCCCCCCTGGCAGAAAGGCTGGCAGGGAATGAGTTCAGGACCCCACTGCAGGAGAAGGGGAGTGGTCCTTGCAAAAGCAGGCTGAGGTATAAGGTGAGAGTGCAAAAGCAGAAGGTGGGAGCCTGGGACTTTCTGTTCTTCAGCCAGGTAAAGGCTTGGTTGAAACAGAGAAGAGGTAAGGCAGAGTTCAGGCTGGCTGGGAGCAAGGAGTAGGGGAACAGCAGTGGGAGGCAATAGCAAACCTAGTAAGAACAGAATTTATTAAGATACTGTTAACGTGTTCACTAGGTGGACAGCAGGTTAGCCCATGCTCACTGCCATCAAGTGCATGCAGATTTGCACACCACACACAACAACATGTACATTTGTCACTTGCACAGGTAATCTTAGCACATGGACAAAGAAATAGTGAGGCTTCTTTTTTTCTGAGTTCTAGACCTTCCCCACTCAGAAAGGGACCAGTACCTATCTCAACTATCCAAGCTGAGTGAGCTTCATCTCCAGGTGACAACAATTCAGGTGCTCTGCAACAGGCAGATGGCTAAGGGACAACCAAAGTGTCACACAGAAAGAAGTACCTGGAAATGCTTTTGGCACCCAGGACTCTCTGAGTATCACACATAGCAGAAGACCCTCTCTTAACCAATCAGGATGATTCTGGAAATAAGGGTAAGCATCTCTCCTTCTAATGGAAGAGAAGTTGGCAATGGGAGGTCTGTCATCTATGCACATAAGAATGAAGCCAAACTGATCAGCTTCCACTTCAACAGTGTCTTTAATGTTGTTGCTATGGCCTCTTCCTACCTCTGAGCTCCTCCATCACCCTGCTTTTCTGCTGGCTTCCGATTCTTGCAAACATGATGTGATGAAGCACACGGGAAGGATATGATCTATCAACTGGATGCAGGATTTGTTTAAACAAGATTTACCCTGAAAAGGTACAGGAACCTGCTCAGACACACCCAGGCACACCCATGTTCTGCAGAGCTGTCTAGTGTTGGCAGAAAAGCAGTGAGGAGGGCTCCCATCACCCTCCAGAGCTTCCCAAGAACTGGAAGGTCCCAGGGAGACCTACTTATGAAGAGAACCACATCCCTGTGGCAAACAAAACACTGCCACTCACTGTTACTGTGGTTATGTTGGTAGCTGTAGCAGTGGACCATAGGCAGATAGAGCATTTAAGGACAATGTCCTTTTAAACCTGTGTGACAATGATAAAACCCTTTGATCTCTTGGCCCTCCACTGTTTCCAGCCTTGTCAGTAACAGCAATGTGACAGCAAGCAGAGTCCCTTGCTGCTGTTCTTCTCTCCCATGGGAAAGCAGCTACATTTTCTACCGCAGAAAGTAAGCTTTGGTTGTGAACAACATGGGGACTAATGTCTCCATCACCTTCAGCAAAGGGGAACACAGCTGTGAAGGCTAGGCCTAACAGGGCATAGCTGGTTAATAGAGATATAAAATCCTTTTCTTGGTTACTTTTTGTTGAAATGGTTTATGCCTTCAGTTTTGTTTGTATCACACACTTATAAACCAGGGGAGGAAGACCTGGGCTTGTAATATGAAATGCTTCTGGTTCAGTCAGAAATAACTCAAAGATGCAAAGACTAAGAAGGAGGGTTTTGTGAAAAGCATCCTTTGGGATTTGCAGCTGCCTGGTGATACTGACCCTGAGCCTGAATGATGGCCAGCAAGTGTTTTGGGTTTAGTCAATACTTTGCATTCACATTCAGGACAAGTGGAGTTCAAATTCTTCCCGACAGACTAATTAGGCAAAATATTTAGAAATGCTGTAATTCCATTCATGCTTTTGCCATAACATTTAGAGAAACAACAATGCTTTTCATATTCAGTGATACCAAGAGCCTCTGACAGCATCTATGCTGGAAAAACACTCAGTCCCAGCAATGTACACACACTTATACCCAGGCCTGAGTAACTTTTACAACAGAAATACCTGCTGCACCAGTGCACCTGCACCTCAGCATCCAAAATTTGCTCATATGGGCACACCTGAGAAGCCTTTAATTGTATTCAGAAGGGCTTGCTTCTGTTCAATAAAAGGGCAGTATCAGTTACAGCAGTAGCAGAAAGACGGTCAGACAGGTTTATTCCCTGCCAAAATGGGCAATGTATATTTACAAAGCTTTTCTAGTTCCTTTGTTGTGCATTCTTTCCACACACCATTACAGAAAGATCATGTTAACGGCAGTGGCTGCTGCATGGTATCATATTGCTTTTCTTTTTTTCCAAACAATAAAAAAAAAACCAAAACCAAACAACCAGGAAAGAAAAGAAAGGAAATCCTGGAAATATTAAACAAACTAATCTATTTTCATTAGGCTGTAACAAAACCATTAAAAACCTACTCATCTTTGAGGGGGAGGGGGCAATACAAATATTGTCCCGCTTTTTTTTTTTTATTACAGTGTCATGATGAAACCACCACTGCATCATGATCAGCATGCTTAAGAGTGCAGCCAACCAGTTCCAAAAGGGTATAAAAGCTAATGCCCAAGAGTTTATAGAGTGACAGAGCCAATTCTAGTACTGATTTATTGAAACTCAAATTGGAGCACTTAGATTTCGTTTCTGCCAAATGATGTCGTTGGAATGCCTAGTTATTTTCTCATGTGAATAACACAAAAAAAAAAAAAAAAAAAAGGCAAAAAAAAAAAGCTCTGAACTTTTAAAATTAAAGGCCTTCTCTCTTTTTGTTAGTCTGCAACAAAACCAGCACATTTCCTGGTGCTTCTCTTTGCCAGTGTTTTTTAAACCTTTAAGATGTTGTTTGTTTGGGATTTTTTAACACAAAACCTGAATGGATCTTCTGGGTCTAGGTACAGGATGCAGCAGTCCAGGGAGGCATGGGCTCCTCCCTTGCCCTACTCCACTCCCATTCTTTGATGTGTGCCTAATCCTGTAAACACCTCAAACGAGGGCTGGCTTCTGGTTCTACTATTTGTGCTATCAAGTGGGAAGGCATTTTATTTTTCTGAAATGAAAGAGCCAGTTTATGCCCTTTTATGGACCATTTGAGAACTCGATGCAGTGGAAACTTTCTGCAATAAAGGTTCCCTTGTTTATAAGCCCTTTGTGTTGTAAGTTGCAGTACCACTTGTTACACTTAGGGAGCATCCTGCATGCTCTGTTAAGGAAATCAGATCTTCGCATTCCTTCTCCCCAGGATTCAGTATGAGTTTTCCAATGCTGTCTTTAGCCTGCCATCAATTTATTACAAAGCTAGTGAAAAATACTCTATCTGAAGCTAGTTTGTTCCACACATGGGCATGAAACTGTCTTCCTCAATATGAATAGGTGTATATTTATGAAGTAAACAATACCATGGGATCCAATATGGTAAAAGTAATTTTATTTAAAATATGAAACTTCCTGTCACCCAAAGCTTGATCACATTTAGTTGAGAACCACTTACCCCAGCCCCATCCTGTTTATATGGTCCCCCTTTTGTTCCCCAAGCTCTGAGATAAACCAAAAGGGCTATCATTAACAGGAGCAACTCTGCCCTCTGTTAAACCAGCTCCATCAGTATTGATGCTGCAGTAAAAAAACAGTCTTTATGCATAAGCTTATCCTGCCAGAGGTATTCTTGTTGACTTTTCAGTTTTGAAGCAGTGTTTTTGTTTCCAATTTACAAAAAGCTTCCTTCACTTGCTTATTGAAGGACCAATCTGACAACCAGGGAAATAAGAAATTTAGCTAAGAGGCTCTATTAGGGTTATAATAAAACTACAGAACGTATTTGTATGTCCATTTAGAAAATGAATGAGAGGTGGGAAAGAAACAAAATGTCTATTTATCTATCTATCTATCTATCTAATTTTAAAACCTCAAATACAACTTAATACAGCAGTATGTAGTAGGTGTTATTTTTGAAATGGGAACATAAAATTTCAGTCTGATATTTTTTGACAGTATTATTTATCCACAAATGACAGATAATAATCAGCTGAAGGAACTGAGGGTCTCTTAATACCATTAAGCTATGAAGTTGTAGAAATGACAGCAAAATAATTTACTGTTGTGCTTGTTGAGTCATAGGAGCTAAACTCCATGTTTCCATGGATATAGAGTTTCCAGTTTATGGTTTGGTCTTTTCCTATTTAAAGATCAATACTGTGCTAAGAGAAAGCAGGATTCAATTCAGCATGTCTTTTGGTGTCTAAACATTAATAGTGCAAAGTGCCAGGGAGCCTGAGCATGCACATACAACCTGGGCTCGATCCAGGCCCCCCAGTTACATCATGCAAAGTGACTGAAAAACCAAATTAGTCATCTGGCAAAAGAGCCCTGTCATGTTCACAAACATCTTGTCCCTGATACTAAGCCTCTGGGACATCTTTACTCCACCTCCAAAACCATGATATGGCAAGAGGTAGAGGCAGCTGGGTCAGGGCCCTCTGACATTTGTGACTTCCAAGAAGACATGTGGACTGACGAATCTTCAGCTGTATGTCCAAGTGGCCCTGTGATCAAACTTTTCCCTCTGGTGCACCTTCTTGCCTCCTCCTCTCTCCCCATGTGCATTTTCCCTGATGACATTCCTCTCTGCCTTGATATACTCGTGGTCTTGCTGGTGCTCATGTGGCCATATGGTCACTAGTGTGAACACGAGGCTATCAAGATGGAGGAGAATGCCAGTGGGGAATATGCATGGAAGAAGGTAGTTACATGGACTGAGATCAGCATAAAACTGTCCACAGGACAGTATCATTGAGTGCTTTGACCTATCAACCAGCCCTAAAGATGGAGTTAAAGAAGAGCCCAATGCTCATTTCTCCTAAATCCCTATCCCACACTGGGCTCACAAAATGGAGAAGCTCATATCAGACAAGCAAACACCAAGCTGTTGCTGGTTTATCCATTCTAGGCTTACAAAATCAGTTGGCATTTGGTCAGGGAGGTTATTATTTACTAGCATGTTTCACATTCAGAGCAATGCTCTGCTATTCAGTGAGAAGTGGCACCTCCACTAAGTCAACCGGGTGCAGGATCATAAATTCTACACAAAACAAATTGCACCTCAGAAATGCCTGTGCCCCAGACTGAGGAGCTTCCAGGGCTACAACCATGACACCAGCAAAAGCAAACAAGTAAGACAAGAGATAATGAGAAACCCCTGTAGAAAATTAAAAAGGTGAGAATTTATGGGGCAGGTGGGCAAAACATACTTTCAGGCTGGGCACTCAGTTGGCAGAAAATTTTAACAAAACCAGTTTGACATTTAAGGGTGCAATTATCTTGTGAGGGGGCAGAGGGTATCTCTAGCTCACACATTTTTAACTGACCTAACTCCAGACTCTCAACAGTGCCATTGGTGGGGTATGGGGAGGTTGTCCCATGTCAGCATCTGTGAGCATGAAGAAGGATTGGGGTGTTTCCTAACACTTCCTGGCACCCACCTCCTGGCAGCCTGGGCTGTCTGTGTCCCTGCCCAGTCAGTGCCCTCTGTGCAGCACTGTCTTCCTTTCCCTGCTATGTTCCCAGACAGAGGGAGACGGGAAAAACAGAAGCTTTGAAGGCAGCAAGTCAGCCAGCTGGGCTGGAAGTCCTCGCTAAGAGTGGCAGTTGAGATGAAGGAGAGCTGCCAGAAGATGATTAACGTTATCGGTAGCCATCATTTAATTAAGGATATGAGAGAGAGAGAGAGAGATAAATGGGTTTAGTAGTGTGGAAAGGGCTGAACTTCAGCTGTTTAATAGAGAAAGCTGAGAAATACCATGCTCGGAAACTCTGCAGGTGGGGCGACTAGACAGAATTATTGCCAGCCTAATTTGCCTCCCACTTTTGATCAGAATACACAAGCCTCTAGGGTAGCAATGGTTTCACTTCAAGCTGCAGTGCTGGTTTTTTTAATCCCATTATCACCCATTCCTACATTTCTGAGCAATTCTCTGCTCAGGCTGATGCTTCCCCACTTTGTGTCAGAAAAGATTTTGTTGGATCCATTCAGCCATGGCTGAATTTCACAAGAACAAACAGTACATCTGCAAGACATGCAGCACCTGACAGCCCTTTCTACCTCCTCATCACACTGAGGAGCACAGTCCTTTGCAGTGGTCTTCAGCAAGGCTGAGTGCCTGCGTCTTCCTCCTCCCCTCATCTCAGTAGGATGTGCATGGTGCTCAGCCACTTTGGAAAAACTCAGGCTATTTCCACAGAAATTAAATCATTTCTTGGCTAAATTCTATCATGTGCTGTTCAGCAGATGTAGGGGGACTCTTTTTCCAGCTCATGTAGCTGATCAGGTTCTCCACACTCTAACACTAGCACAGAGGACCAGCTCACCATGTGGGCAAGCTCACGCGAAAGCTTACCGCGGCATGTGGTTTTGGAGGGGTGGCTAGTCTGTTAGGTTTGCTAGCACGACAGCTGCCTTTGGAGGAAGGCCCGGGTGTGTTTTCTTTTCTAGAATGTACTGCCTCAACTATCCCAAGGAATCTTGGTTTGGCCAGGAGGAGCCCTTCAACTCAGGGCCTTTCAGCAGCATTTCATCCTCCCTGATTTGGGCAGGATTTAGCTCTGCAAGAGCAGTGTGGTTGTACCTTAAGACCATACTTTTAAAAAATTATTTATTATTATTATTATTTTTAAATAAGGTATAATTACACACAGCACACAGACTCATGAATCAACCTGATTCTGTTGTGACAAGTTTAGCTCTGGGTGTGTGATCTGTCCTAGGAGATCACACAATTTTTCCTTCTCATTCCTTTTAATAGTAAACTACCATTTGCCTGCCCTCTCTTTCTTCGTATTTAATCATCAGCTATTAAAATGATAGAGAATAACACCTCCATTTGCCCAAACTGTTCAGCCTGTCACTTGACATCTTTCTCTTACAATCACAAAGCAATTTCCTTGTTTACTCTCCACTCTGGCATGGACCTTCTGGTTCCTTCTTTTCTTCTTCCTTTCTGTGAGTGTCTAGTATCAACTTGTCTACTGCTGCCCTGCTCTGGTGGAAAAAAATTGAAGGAACAGAAGACAGCTAAAGGCCATATCAAAAGAGACTTCTGTGGTAAAACAAGGGGCTGAACAACTGTTCATGTCTACAAATCATCTGACAGGGGGAAGGTAGACAGTACACCAACATCTGTGATCACTGGGTTGATCAGTGTCCGTTCGCGTCCTTTGCCTCCCTTCTTTCTTATTGCTCTTCCCCACCTGGTGTTTTGTCATATGAGTACGGGGCCACCATAAGGTCTTTGCGAAGGGTACTCTTTTTATTATTTGCCTCTTTGGTGGCCAGAGAAACAAGATCCTTGAAGCATAAGGAATAAATTGTATTAATTTATATCACCCTATGAGATGTTACATGTAGGTCAATTATCATTATCCTCCAGATCTAAGATTCACCTTCACTCATAGGACTTAACCTCTCCAGTACTGATGTACGCCACAAAATTCAGCATGCCGTAATTGTCTTATGACCTTGTAATTCTCTTTTTTAAAGATCAATACGGTTATTTTAAAATATTTTATGAGCAGAAATAAACACTGCAAGCTACCAGCTGTCTTCATCAGGCAGAATGAAAACCAGTCCCATCATCACAGATACTAAAAGATCAGATGGCAAAGGGCAGAGCAGTGTTGAAAAGAGAGTAATGGCATCTGAACAGCCCTGTCAGTGACCTTTACAGCTCCTTGAAGCAAAAACACCAGCCTAGAGAAATGCTGCTGAGATGTACCTTGAAGAAAAATTGCCACATTCCTGAACGGAAGCAAAAGCAAGAGAGCTTCTTATGCACTTTGCAAGGTGGAGCTGAAGTACACCCTGCTGTTCTTGCTGGGCTGCAGCCTGTCCTAATCTGCTACCTAGAAGCTGCAGAATGTGGAAAATCACCAGGTCAGGAAGCTGTCCCACCATTGATTTATTCTGAGGCATTCATTACTGAGCTAATCTCCACTTTACAAAGACATTGTCAATAATGCCTTTGGAAACAGACCTTTGCTTCCGGAGCAGGCACGACCCTGTCCCTTCCCCCAGCAGCTGGGAAGCAGGCTTGGGACTGTCTCACCTCCAGTAACCACAGATGGTCCCCCATCTCACTGCCACCTAAAGGGACAGGTGTCTTGCTCCCTCTCCTCCACTGCTTCCTGCTCTGCTCCAAATCCTGCTGTACTGCTCACCTGAGCCTTGGCAAACTGATGTGGCTCACTACACCATCGGAAAAATCTTTGCAGGGTTTGTGACTCACTACAACCTCTTGTCAAGGATGGGTGAGCAGCCCTGACCTGCAGACTGGGCAGCTGGAGCAGGGGAGAGAGAAGGGGCAAGCACAACTGTCATGCCAGCCTGCTGGCATCAGTCAGTTCAGCCCATCTTGATGAATAACACCCTCAGACTGTGGATCAGGCCTGCCATGACAACCCCTTCATACAACTAATTGCACCTCTCACACCTCCCCAGCCTCTTGCTCCACCTTGTACCCCACCTTGCAATAGTAGATCCTGACAGTCTCACTGTCAGCTTCCATCTTGGCCTCACAGGCAGTGAGAAACCCTCCCCATTGTGCCAGTACACAACCAGCCCTTAAAACCCATGTGGTTGTGCCCTCATGGATGAAGGTGTGGAAAAGGGTTGGCATGCTGTGGGTCAGCACCTGGAGCTGGGGGCAAGGCTGGCAGCTGGCTCCCACTGCATGGTCTGTGGCCTGTCTTTGTGCCTTGACATACTTTGTTCTGGCCATCATATAAATGACAAATGGCTACAGTAAATTTTCATCATTGCCTTCCTATTGCCCATAGGTTGTTAATTGTACATGACTGATGTTATAAATTGCTTCAATAAATTGCCATCATCGAGTTATCACCTTTGAATTGTTCATCAGTTAACAGCATCCAAAGGATATCCAGTGTGACAGTAAGCAGGTTTTATGAGTCCTGATTATAGCTACAGAACAGGCATAATCTCCTCCATCGCACACACAGGCCTATCTGCACACTGGGCCACCCAAGCCACTCCACAAAGGACAACCAGAGGGAGAAGCAACAGCAGTGCTGAGCAGCAGAGGGAGAGAGCACAGCTGGACTGCACCTTTCCTTGCACTCTGTTGACTCGGTGCCACCTACAGATTTCACAAGATCCTCTTTTGTGTCATGAGACCTGCTCTCATTTAATGATCACATGGCTGCTGCACTAGCAAAGATGGCCAGGCCTCACCTCTCCATTCACTGCTGCCATAGGCAGTACTCCTCTGCTCTCCAGACGAAGGAACTGTCTCCTGCCCAGGGAAGCACCGCTGGGTTTCCCTGTCGCATCAAACAGAATGGCTGCCCTCTGGCCAGAGCTGAGCTTTAAAAATAATAGCTACACTACCACAAACTATCATGAGGCAAATAAACAAGTCATCCAGACATCAAAAATTGTCAAGGAGCTAGTCTCCTGCTGCTTCTCCAGCACTGAAATAAAAGTCCTGCTACTCTGGATTTATACCAGTTACATTTGAGACGAGTTTTAGCCTCAGGTTTCCAAATCCTTTTATTGAATTAAGGGCAGAATTCCTTTTTCCAAAGTTTCACATCAACGTGACAACACTGGAGCAAACAAGAATAGCCTATTTAAAAGCAGGCAAACATTTTGCAGATGAAAGACAAACACTGCAGGTATTTATTAAGGCCCTAATCCAACCAAATCTCTAATCCATTTAGCAAAAGAAAAAAGCTTCAACCATTTTCAAGATTCTCAGAAACTCTAAAGCATCTGAAATGCTTTACTTCATCCTCTTGCTTAAAGGTATCCCCTCAATGAAAAGTTCTTGTTTTTTCTGGATGCTGCTGTGATGAAGGACCAGAGGACCTTTTTGTGCTTTCACAGCATCACAGACTTAGAGACTGTCTTTGCAGCCCTCTCACTGCTTTTTTTTTTTTTTTTTCTTTCTCTCTCAAATCCAGGCTGGTGTTGAAAAACTCCATAAGTGGTTCAATTCAACACTATATTGTGGAGTACTCCTGCTGCAATTTTTTTCTCTCCATGGCTTTTCCATACAAAAGACCTGGAGGCTGGTGGCTGAGAATGTGTATAACTTCTGTCCTAATGGAGCAGCATTTTTGAAGGTTTCAGACATCACCACCAGGTTGCTCCCTGCATACCCATAACACATCTGGAGATTCCTCTGCCTTTTCCTTTCTTCCTTGGGTTCTTTGCTACTGCTGTTACAGAGCTGCCACTTCTCTTCCGAGGAAAAATGGCAGCTAATGTGGCCTAAGTGTGTGTGTTCTCATCTGGCACTTTGTTGTTTTTTCTCCAGATGTCTTCAGTTCTATCTTCTTCAGGCCAGATCAGAGTGTTATGAAATTCAAGTTCTCTTTCTGTGACAAAACACAAAAAGTATATTCCTCTGGTGCCTATTCTTAGAGCCTAGAGAAGAGTTCTCCTCAACATAGCTAGTATGGTAAAGGAGGTTATATACAATTCAAATTTTTTTCATTCCCATGGCTTTCCTCCTAACAAATAATGAAATTTAAGTTTTAGGAGAAAAGCTGTTTGAAGAGCTGCCTAAAATATGAAGTTTTCCGGAATTGCCTTGTTTCCAAGAAGAAAAGAACATTTGCCTGTTTTTAGATTAGCAGAGGAATAAATACAGATGATTAAATATATCATGAGTCTGAATTTATTTTTATTTTTCTGATGATCAAATGCTGTGCCACTGGCTTTGTTGTGCAAGCTTTTCCCCATTAGTTATTTTTAGGGGATTTAGATTGTATTTTCCCCTAACTGGTGACATAATGTCTTGTTAAGACAATTGACCCAGATAAGACTATGCCAACTTCATCAGAATTTGTCTTATGCATCTGGATTTTTTATATTTTGGTGGGTCAGAGACCAATAGTCTCTGTGGCATGGAAAATATTTAATATTTTTTTAGACTGCCAGCTTCAGCAACACTCCTCCAAGTTGACACTAGTTAACAGCGACCTAATTCAGGCTCGATTGGACAAAGATGCCTGGCCCTAAGGGAAGCAGTTCAAGGCAACCCATAAAATTCAAGGGTGAGGTAGAAAAGCTTTGTCTTATGGGTCAGCAAGCAACCTGAGGGAATAGTGCTGCTGCAGAATATGAACAGATATCATTTGGGGAAAAGCAAGTCTTTGCATCAACATTTTAAAAGCTCCTTCAGTAGCTGACTAATCAATCATCTTCCTTCTCCAGACTAAAAAAATCCCTCCTAGTGGAAAGCAGTATGCCAGCAAAACAGTGCCACATCTGCTCTGCACTTCCAGCCCCTACTGCACAAGCATGCAGTAGACTTCCAGAACTGAAGAGCTTGCAGTGCCTTCATATTTTTGTATCTACTTTCTTCCTTAATCTGGTTCCCCAATGGCACAAAGATACAGAGATTACGTTGTTCACCCAACTATTAGTTCCCAGAATAACATTGCAAACCAGTGGTCTATTTCTGCTAAAACTGACTGAGAAGGGGAGGTTTCAAAAAGGTGAGAGGCATGGTTTCAGTGCCTTCTTTTTATCCTGGCAAGGGAGAGGGTGTGGGACCAGTGCCCCATTGGGACCCAGCAGGCAGAAGCCCACCCCTTGTGTGATGCCAGCCAGTCGGCTGGCCAAGGTGCAGGCAGCAAACCTCGGGGCAACCAGCACACCTACAGCCATCCACTGGCTCAGACAAACAGGAAGAGAGTTCAGGAAACTGATAGTTGAAAGAGAGGGGGCACAAACCCACAGAAAGTAAAGCTTCTTCCTTGTGGAACAACTTCTCTCATATTTTGTTTCAAACAGTTGTGTCGGCAACTTAATCTCTCTCATCATTTTTAAGGTGCAAAAGTAAAAAAGTAGCAGTGTGCTTGTCCTGCATACAACCATTACCCAGACCTAAAAAATACTATCTTCTTCAAAACAAAGGGGCACCCAAAATAACCCTTTGAACTAAGCATGAAAAAACCAACATATTCAGATCAATAATTTAAGCATTCAGTACAATAGCACAGGTGAGATTTATAGAAAAACTTGTTATTCTGCCTGCTAAGAGCTGAGCTCAGGATTGCTTAGAGCTGGTACTCATTTGGTGACTTAATTCTTACTCAGTATTAAAATTGATTTGCTTCGTACTTAATAAAGCATTTGAATCCTGGATTAGTTTTACTAATAATTGCTTCATACCGATCATGTGTGTTTTGGTTTTGTTTTGCTTTTAAAAAGTGTTTTACTAGCATTTCTAAAATAAAAGCTGGCACTGCATCACTCATATTTCAGTGTGTAACACAGATCCAGAATATTATGGGGCCTGCTACGGAGACTTGGTTTCCATCTGACTAGGTCTCTCTAGAGAGCTAGGGGGGGTTATACTCTTGATATATTTCACTCCTACATTTAGAATTGGCAGAAAATTTCTGGGGGCCCTGGTCCCCTCCCTCCTGCTATTGACTCACTAGATGAATCGCATTGCTATCCAGCCTCAACCTCCCCCTCCTCCCAGCCTAACTGCTCACCCCCAAAACCAGGCTGGTATCTGTTCATCATTTTACTAATGGAATTACATGATCATTCTTCAAGCAATGACTACAGTTAGAGGGAACAGAAAGCCACTTTGATCCTGACAAGCAACTACCCTTTTAACTTGATCACGGCAATTTAGTCCCAGGGTAATAGAAGCTGTTGAACTCTTTGGTTTAAGATTTAGCTACCGAGCAAATCAGAGGACTCGTTATGTATTGCACCTCTAGAATGCTGGCAAACTTTCCAAATTCATCCCCAGGTGAGTCTGCTCAGAACTTGAGTGGTGCAAGGGTACAATACACTGTACCCTTTTATGAATTTATGACAATGAAGTATTTGAAATCTGAATTATTTTTGGACCTTGCCAGGGCAGAATCTGACTGTAGCTAGTGAGGGAAATCTGGGCAGGGCCAGATATAAGTAAGTTGCACGTGTCCAACTGCTCTAGCAACCGTAATGTTTACTCTAACAGAAGCAGTGTCTCCAGGTACAAAATCCAACCTACTTCTTTTCTGCAGTCAGAAATAGCAATGAATATAAACTAACTCCTTGGATATCGATGCTTCCAAGAGATAACACTGTTCCTGACTGACCATTACAGTTAAGATTGTGATGCAGAGTACAACTTAGAACACTCTCAGCAGGAAACATTCAAAAGGAGAAAAGGTAAACTGCATAAACAACCTATATGCAAGACCTTCACCCACAGCAAGTCAGCAGTGCTCCACTAATAGCTACAGTCCAGTTCCAGCATGGTGGCATGGGCACATTTTGCAATAAGCAGCCCTCCTTATGCAGCGGCACTGATGAGTCTCCAGCTGATCATGAAAAGATCACTGTCACTGCAACTTTCTGGATAAGGATGACCGTGCCACAGCTGTAAAGCTAGCATGGCATGTGCTTAGAAGCCTTTAAGCACCCTTTGTCACAGTATGTCAGCCAAAATGATGCTGCAGAGGTTGACACATCCTTTGCCTTAAGCGCTATTCCTGCTTATGTGTGCATTGCTGCTGCTTTAAAGCCCTCTGCCCCAAACAGATATTTTGGATTTAAATCATATAGATTCAATTTCAGTGGCCTTCAACCTGACAATCTTGTTCCAAGTGGTTTTTACAATAGATTATGTTGACTAGTGGAGCCCAAAATCACAAATTAAAAGCTATCCCACTAAGGAAAACTGTTTCTGAGGATCCAGAACTCATTTTTTTTATCAAAGGGAAGCAGTAACCCAAAGACCTTACTGACCTATAACTCAACAATATAATGCTATCTTCGGGTGGTGGAGGGATGTCGCAGGAAAGGGGAAAACGATGTGCTTGTTTCAAATTCAACACATTACACCATTGTTCCTGTGCAACTGGAGAAAAGAATAAGAAAAATTTGCTAAATGCCTTGTTGATAAGTCATGAAAATAACTGAAGCTAAGTGATCAGGAATGAGTCTAGAAGAAATACATGGAACGCTTAGAAAAATTGCATCTTCTTGAAAAAGACAAAAGCTCTAGAGCATCAGAAAGATTCTTAAACTCAAAACCAAGAAAAAAACACTCTGAAAGCTCAGTAGCACCTTTCCAACATTGTTTTCCAAGATTTTTCTATATTTTTCTATATTACAACTCTGTAGTGATCATTCCAATAATGTTAACCTGCATGCTAATACATCCTTTACACAATCGTGTGAAGAGCTGTTTATGGTAATGCAGCTGTTCCCAGGCACTGAGTGGGATACTTTCATCACAAGTGATTTTTATCTTGGTATAACTGCACTGCCACTAATGACTATAACTTTATTACAACAATATCAAACCATAAAACCCCACACTTCTAATTGAGATGGTTATACTAGGAAAAAAAAAAAAAGTAAATGTAGGCCTATCCTTAGCAATGATAAAGTTGAAACACTGGCAACTTTATGAACAGATGAATGCTCTGTTGAAAAAACTGTGACTAAGAAGACTGAAGATTGAGAATATGGCTCAGTGGAATCTGGCTAGCACCCCATAAAACAACATCACACTTCCCTTATAAAAATCCTGCAACTGAAATACCACCCAAACATTAGAGTGCTTGGGAATGAGCAATGAAGGAATCAAACTGCTTCCCTCATGCTGAATATAATCCTTCATCACTCACTCCCACCTCGTTATCTCAGTCACTCATGGCCATGCATGAACTGCTCTATCTTAGACCATGGTTACATCTTCCAACACCCTCCGGTTGATGGGAGATTATGTATTTGCTGTTCAGCCCTGCTGCTCCTCCACTTCCCATTATAACCAGGAGCTCCTCCTCAAGTCCCCACTGTTCTCTCATCTGTGCTCTTTTTGCTTGCATGCGCTTCACAAATATCACCGGTACATGCCTGCTTTCCCTGCAAACTTCTTCCATTTTCACCCTCCATCAAGGAACAATGTCTCAGCCCATACTGCTCATGGTTCAACAGCTCTCAGATGCTTCATCTCCTTCAGGTTGCCCAAAGGTGGCTCTTCATGAGTCTCTAAATTCCTCACACCATGTCATGCTCCCACTGTGGGGCATTCAAGCCCACACAAAACCATGGGTTCCTCCCAACTATTACTCCTGTCTGTAGTAAAGGATTCTGGGGCACTCACATATGTCACAAAAGCTTTGCTTTTGGAGATATGACACATTTGCTGAAACATTAATGAAATGCTTAGAAACATAAAAGCATCTGCAAAACATTGATTAAAAATTTAACAAAGCTGCTTATGACAAACATAAATGCTTGTTTGAGGCAATGTTATAGGCTGTTGAGAAACAGCACCATTTCATTGACTGACTTAACTTACCTAGTCTTTTTTAAGCAATGAGCTGTGTTAAGTCACTACCTCTTGCTTTAAATTAGAAAAACATATTTCTTCTTTCATTCTAAAACCTTTTTCTTATGGGTTTATATCCTGATGATAGGAAGGATCTAATTAACCCTTTACATGAGCATACTTGCTTACTTCACATTCCTGCATACTTGCTTACTTTAATGTGATCAAATAAACTCCAAAGATGACACAGGAGCATCCACATGACTCAGGTTACTAACTCCAGAAAGCCACTGCCATTACCAGGACTGAAACCATGGTCTAAAGATTATTGCATACTAAAACCATTTCAATATATGTGTACTAGACTTTTATATACTTATTTAGAAATTTCTCAGAAATAGGCTACTTAGGATAAAAACTGACAGCATGATCAGAATAACTGACAGTTTATGTAGACTTTGCAGCCCCTGCTCAGCCCAAGACGAAGCTAAAGACCCAGGACATACACTTATATATATATATACAGAGTTCCTCCAGATCTACTGAATTTAATCCAGTCTTTCCAAAGCTCTCATCTGCTACTTTATATACTCCCCAGTATGTTAAAAAAAATGCTCTTCTCAGTATCATACCACATAAGCCATGAGCCTTTGCAGTGCTTTGTAAGGAGTATGTGATTAAAACAATGCAGAGCTGATCAAAAGTATCACTGTCTAAAATGTCTCTCTCTTCCCCATGGGTTCTTGGCCAGTCACTGCTTCCATCCCAATTCCCTGAGATCCTCCGCTCCTGGGGACAGCAGAGGGGCTACAAGGGGAGGAACAAAGGTGGCTCCAAGCCACTTGAGTGTCTCATAACACACACCAGGCCCGCTTACGATGCACTGGCTTGCAGCAGCCCCCCGGGGACTCTGATGTCAGCCGAGAGTAACTGGCTGCAACACATTTGGGCTCCTCCATTCCAGCTCCCCTTGTCTCCACCCTGTGCCAGGGGCTGCAGCACGGGCGGCAGCAAATCTCTCTGCCAGACCAGGAGCTTTCCCTGATGGTGCCCTTACCCTGAAGGCTGAGAGTAGGCAGGCTCTCTGCTCCTCCACTCACTGGCAGGAGGCAGAGGGGCCAGCTCCTAGCAAAGGCTGTGGGCGCTGTGTACCTGGGAAGCAGAAGGGACAGAACAAGGTAATAAGCCTTGTTTTCCAGGGAAATTTTCCTCTAAATAGTCATCCAAAGCAGATAAAAGTCCTGTTTCCATGACACAAAACATTACCATCCCTTAACAGTACTTAGGACACACAGCATTGCAAAATGATTTCCAGGGCTAATAAAGTGGAGGAATCACCAGGGTGAGATAAGAGAAGCACTATTATTCTCACTGGTCCCCATATGTAAGCCACTTGGTTGCTCCAGCATCACCTCCAAGTATAGCTTGGATTAGGGTAGAAGCCTTGTTCTCTCAAAGAACTTGAAATGTTCAAAAATGCTGAAATACAGAGTTTCTTCTCCCTGTCCTTTTCCTACTTCTCTTTGCTTGGTCATGATTTCTTCATCCATTTGTGTTGCAAAAAGTCACCAATTTGGCCTGTAAAAAAAAATAATTAAGCATTGTTTTACTCAAATTATGGAATCTACCCTCCCTGCTCTAGCCTGGTGCTTGGAGACACATGTTCAATTCCCTGTCCTGCCACAAACTGCCCACATCGCCTTGTCCACAGTTTGCTCTGTACATGGCAACAGAAGGGAGGTGGCTGCATTTCCTCTGGGGAAAGCGAATGTAAAACGAGAAAGTAAATCCAGTAAAGAAAGCACGAAATTCAAATACCTTAGACAGAGAGAAATACGTGTAAATGTAATGCAGTCATTAATTTTCTAGTCACTGGATTAGCACTCTGAATAGGCAGTGATAACATTTTTTTATAGCACCCCATTACCTGTATAATCAGTACTGGCACAGGAGGATTACAAAGCCTGCGACCGTGATTACAAAGACTCCTGATTTCTGGAAGCTTTAAATGTCACTGATAACACAAATCTTTGTTAAGCCTTTCTGGTTTATGTGGTTATGGTGTCGGTGGGGAGAGGAGGAGGGAGGTGAGAAGCTGGGGCAGGGGAAGCAGGGAGGAAGGGTGTGGGGAGGTGGCAAAGTGTGTCTGAGTTCTCCTTTCTGTGTTGGTACGCAGCTTGATCAGAGTTCATTGGAATAAATGGGTAAGATTCCCACTAATTCAGTGGACTTTGGACACAGCCTCAGAAGCTTCAAGATGTAAACAGACAGTTATGGGTATGTGCCTTCCAGTATAATATCCCCTAAATAAAACCACTCCAGCAGGAGAAGAGCCCTTCGAACACATGTTTGTGAGAGGTGAGCTTGGGGAAGAAGAGCACACCAGGCTGCTGCCATGTGTCAATAGCAAAGGATTGCCAGACACACTCGGTCCCCCAGTTCTGCACAGGGACATTGCACTCAGGGTTGCCATGGCCTGTTCTAACCTATACCACTGGGGCTGTCACACGCTGCTCAGAGGGGTCTGGCTCTCCAGGAGGCATGTACCACCTGGATGTGGCCAGCAACATTAGCTCCTGTGTAGCCTTCCTTCTGGATGTTGCTGCTGAGCAGTTCCTCCACTGAACACCAGCACGGCCTTGCGCCAAGCAGAGGGAAAGCTCAGTAGATGGGCTGGCTTGGCTCCAAGTTATCATAAGGTACTCAAAAAGCAGGGGGACTTACAACATGAGCTGTTTCATCAGAGGAGGCTGGTGCACGTGGATGCATGGGAAAGTGTGAATGTATGGGGAATACCAGAATCAGGCTGCAGTTTCCAATTCCATCCAAGCTGTGAGAGCAACCAGTAGTGCAACCCTAAAGTGCAGGCTGCTGCTGGAGAGCATTGTAAGATGTCCAGCTGTTTCCTTTAAGCTAGGTCTAGCTTTCACAAGGCTAAACAAGAGGCAAATCAGAGAACTGAAATGGCTAAAAATTAGCCCTGCAAAGCAGCTGAGGCAACCCCTGATCACACAAATACTGGTGCCAGCATGGGGAAGGGTAGCAGAAACTAGCCAGGGCCAGGGCCTAGAGCAGAAGGTATGTCCTTGGGAGGTGACATCCTCTTCCCATCCCTCTTTCCCATCCTGAGGATGGGAAAAGATTTCTACAACTAGACACAAAGTATGTCCTCCAGATAGAGAACGGAGACATAGGGAAATTGGGAGTTTTGAGTCTACTCCTGGTAAGACCAGTGGTTGTGGCACTGACTGCAAGAGCCACAGGATAGGCCTGAGAGGAGACTGTCCAAGGACACACACAGGATCTAGGAGCTCCAGGCAGAGAAGCCAGATGCCTGTGCTCCTAGTCGGTATAGCAACTAACGGCTTGCTGAAGGGCATGCCGCCACAGTCACTGGGATTGTGCTCATTCACCCGAAGTCCACATTGTCCTTCACAGGGCAAGTACAACTCTGAGAATTTAATTCCATGCCTTGACTACAAAGGATACTGTGAAATCGGTGTCAGCACATCTCATGAGCAACATTTGTTGATCTTCCAGCCGTTTTGCACCTGTGACTCATCAAAAGAAAGTAGCAATGAAGACTACCCAAACATTTTCATCAGTCTGAGACTTTCTATGCAACTCCAGGTTCAATTGCACAATTTCTTTAAGAATTTTACAGTTATCTCAGTCAGTCGATTAACTCTAAATGTTACAGTAATGAGCAGCACATTCACAGCAGGAAAATAGTTTTGACCTGGCATTAAAGACATAATGATTAATGTCCATATTTAGCTGCTCATAGTAAACATTTTTCTCCTACTTTCAGAACAGGAAAGTATTTCAACACATACCAGGATTCATTGTAACATCATTAATCATGATGAATTACCCTAGTATTCATGTGGATGCAAAATATAATTCCTTGGGAATTTCACTGTAGCTTAGCATTAATTTGTATTTACTCTGTTACAAACTCCCATTTCCCCTCAATCCTTCTTTTTTGCAGTTCCCCCAGGTTCTCTTGTGTAGTCACATACTGTAGCATTTCATTTATTTAATATTGCTTTCTTTATGCTTGTATTATTTGTTTGTTGTTCTTTGCCACTTTTACCCACTCAGCTATTCATTCCTGTTAGAAATTAACAGGCTATGGCAAAAACAACTTGTCCTCAGTGAGAGTCATAAATTCACGACCACACTTCACTAAGGATACATGACAACAGCACACCACCATAGGCTCCTCTCTCTCACCCAGCTCTCCTGCTCGGATTTTCAATCCTCAGTCCTACAAGTCTATGTTGCACTTAAGCACCTAAAGCTCTCTGTCTCCAGCTGGTTCTTATGGTATCCTGCACTTCTTAAATTCAAGCACTGTAACTTACCATTCTTAACAAATTATAGATCTTAAAGTGAGGGAATTCCACAGTCTGGGATCAAACAACATCTCATCTTCACTGGGAACAACCACAACAGCAAGGTCATTCTCCCCTTCTTTAGTTTTAATGGGGAAACCAGTATAAAAACCCTTGGAATTAACAAAAAGCATGAGCCCTACATAAGTTTATGCTTAAACAAGCTGTCCTGAGGGCAACTACTGAAGTAATCTGTCTGGAAAGACCAAAGAGCAGATTTGTTTGAATTAGTGCAAGGAAAAAAATAAAGAAAATTTCCACTGCCCCAGAAAAAGAGGACTGCGAATACATCCCAAGGATTTGTCCTCCAATGGACTCCTATTATGTTTAGCAAGAAAAAAATCTTTATTCATAGCAGGCTTAGATAATATACCTCAAAATACTTCCTTGGTGCGTAGATGTGGATTTTGAACATTTGATTAAGACATTCTTAGCCACAGGCACTGTGTATTTTTCTTCATACGTCATCCTTTTTACGCAACTATGTTGCGTGTCATACATATTTGATGCATGGAATATTTATGTGAGAAGATGCTAACAGAAACATAGGCTCTGTCATAACAGATGAGGCAGTTTGTCCATCAAGCCCCAACACCCAGCCTGTAAGGAAAACATTCCCTGTTGGTACAGCAGGAAAAAAAAAACATCTAAGAGGTCAAAACCAGAATTCCAGATCTGAAAACACTCAAAATTTTGAGAAAAATAGGACTCATCTCCAAAGCATTCATTTGGAGTCCTCCTCAAAAGGCTCCAAAGTCTAGTTGCAAGTCCCTTGACTGTACTCCCTTAAATATCAGGAAAGATTGAATAAAGATTCAGGAAACTACCTTAAGTTAAACTTCTTGAAGTGCTTAATTAAATCACTGTATTAGAAAAATTAAACACAGAGAAGGAAAACATCACATGGGAAAACTCCACACATTATTGTACAACCAGGGGTATGAATAAAGCCAGGGCTTCTGCCATTTGTTGCACTTGATCCCCTACCCAAACCAATTCTTGCACCTTTCTTTCCCTATGAGATTCCTATCAAGCAAGAGCACACAGTGCAGCTGGTCCAGGGCTATGTATGGGCTGCTCAGGCAGCAAAATGCTCCCTATCAAACAGGCAAACTAATGCCTAAATTCTGCCTGCCTGTCCCTTGGTGGTAATGTTGAGTTGACCTCTCTCTCCAGATTGTGATTTTCATGAAACTGGTAGGAATTTAGTATCTTTGAGAACCCATCCGGTCCATCTCATGTAGCTGAAATTAGTCAAAAGGGTCCAAAGTGGTAGGGAGGGAAGAGGGGCTTGACCATCCTTACACAAACTTCAATTCCTTAAGAAACCAAGTTACAACTATTGAGAACCGGTGTCACTTCTGACTTATACAGGCATTGGCTTAACCAGGATGAGGCAATGGGTCTTTACCCTTACCTTTGTCTTCCTAGCACAGTCCTCTGTCTCCCTTGGTACGTGATATTGCCGTGTATCTGCACTGGCTGCCTTGTTAGGTAAGAGCTTATCTTGCCCAGCATATACAAACTATCATTAGATTGCTCTCTGCTATCAAACAGTAAATCTTCAGTTATCCATAAATCTTTGGTTACCACTTTTATTACACAAAACATTGAGCAATTAACTTAAATTTACTTTATGACACATTACAGATTAGTTCATTAAGTGAGTAAGCCTTCCTCATTCATTAGGAGATACAAATTCACACGCGCAGCATTTTGTTGTATCTATACCCATCTCCTACCACACACATGTATTAATATTTATGTATATGATATAACCTGTGGCATCTATCTATATGCAACTTGTGAAATATCAAGTTGTTGTGATATAACATGGCTCTGGAATTCACCATTTATAGAATCATAGAATCATTCTGGTTGGAAAAGGCCTTCAAGATCTTTGAGTACAACCATTAACCCAGCACTGCCAAGACCACCACTAAAGCATGTCCTTAAGCACCACATCTACATGTCTTTTAAATACTTCCAGGGTTGGTAGCTCAACCACTTACCTGGGCAGCCTGTTCCAGAGTTTACAACCCTTTTGGTGAAGAAATTTTTCCTGCTATCCAAACTGCCCCTGCTGCAACTTTAGGCCATTTCCTCTTGTCCTGTCACTTGTTACTTAGAGGAGACTGACCCCCTGCCTTGCTACAACCTCCTTTCAGGTAGTTGTAGAGTGAGAAGATCTCTGCTCAGCCTCCTTTTTTTCCAAGCTAAACAACCCCAGTTCCCTCAGTCAATCCTTTTAAGACTTGTTCTCTAGACCTTTCACCAGCTTCATCTCCCTTCTTTAAACATGCTCCATCACCTCAATGTCCTTCTTGTAGTGAGGGGCTCAGAACTGAATACAGTACTCAAGGCATGGCCTCACCAGTGCCAAGTACAGGGGGACAATCACTTCCCTAGTCCTGCTGGTCACACTACTTCTGATAGAAGCCAAGATGCTGTTTGACTTCTTGGACACCTGGGCACACTGCTGGCTCATGTTCAACCAGCAGTTGACCAGCACCCCCAAGTCCTTTTCCAGTTGGCAGCTTTCCAGCCATTCCTCCTCAAGCCTATAGCGTTGCCTGGGGTTGTTGTTGCCCAGGTGCAGGACCCAGCACTTGGTCTTGTTGAACCTTATCCCATTGGGCTCAGCCCATCAATTCAGCCCATCCAGATCCCTCTGCAGAGCCTCCCTACCCTCAAGCAGATCAACACTCCCACCCAACTTGGTGTCATCTACAAACTTGCTGAGGGTGCCCTTGATACCCTCATCCAGATCATTGATACAGATATTAAACAGAACTGGCCCCAGTACTGAGCCCTGGGGAACACCACTTGTGACCAGCCACCAACTGGATTTAACTCCATTCACTACCATTCTCTGGGCCCAGCCATCCAGACAGTTTTTTACCCAGTGAAGCATATGTCCATCCAAGCCCTGAGCAGCCACTGTTTTCATGAGAATGATGTGCGAAACCATGTCAAAGGCTTTACTAAAGTCCATGTAGACAACATCCACAGCCAAGCGGGTCACCTTGTCATAGGAAATCAGGTTATTCAAGCAGGACCTACCTTTTATAAGCCCGTGCTGACTGGGCCTGGTCACCTGGTTCTCCTGTATGTGCCATGTGACAGCACTCAGAATTATCAGCTCCATAACCTTCCCCTGCACCAAGGTCCAACTGACAGGCCTGTAGCTTGCTGACAAGGGCTATATCACTTATTGCAAGACACAGGAGCAAGACTAGTAAATAAGTCCTAATGCTTTGTCACAGTATCATAGATTGGCTGAGGTTGGAAGACACCTCTGAAGGGCATCTGGTCCAACCACCTGACTTGTGCTCGGCCACCTAGAGCTGGCTGTCCAGCACTGTGTCCAGATGGCTTTTGAATATCTCCAAGGCTGGCAACTCCACAACCTCTCTGGGCAACCTGTACTAGTGCACAGTCATCCTCACATTAAAAAAAAATGTTTCCTGATGTTCAGAGGAAACCTCCTGGGTTTTACTTTGTGCCCATTGCCTCTGGTCATGCCAGTGGGCAGCCCCGAAAAGAGCCTGGCGGCCTCCTCTCTGCACCCTCCCTCCAGGTTTTTATGTACATTGGTAAGACCCCTGAGAGGCCTCTTTCTCAGGCTGAACAGTCCCAGCTCTTACAGCCTTTCCCCACAGGAGAGATACTCCAGTCCCTGTATCATGTCTGTGGTCCTTCAGTGGGCTCTTTCCAGTATGTCCACATCTCTCTTGTACTGAGGAGCCCAGAACTATACACAGCACTCCAGGTAGGGTCTCACCAGTGCTGAGTAGAGGGGAAGGATCATCTCACTCAACCCATTGGCAGGTTCCTAGTGCAGTCCATTCACCCTCTCTGAAGCAAAGGCACGTTGCTGGCTCATGCTCAACTTGGTGTCCATCAGAACACCCAGATTTTTTTCTGTCATGCTGCTTTCCAGACAGGTGTTCCCCAGCTCATATAGTGTTATTCCTTTCCAGGTGCAAGACTTTGCAGTTCCCCATCTTGAACTGCAAGAGGCTCTTGTCTGCCCATTGCTCCAAGAGGGATCTCTGGATGGTAGCGGGACTCTCTGGCATATCATCCATTCCTCCTATTTTCATGTCATCTGCAAACTTGCTGAGGGTACACTCTGCCTGGTCATCCAGATCATTAGTGATTTTGAAAAAGATTGGACCCAGTACTGACCACTGGTATACACCACTAGTCACTAGTCGCCAACTGGACTTTGCACCACTGATCATCTCCCTCTGGAGCCAGCCACTCCGCCAGTTTTCAACCCATCACAGTCTGTCTACTCAGACAAGACCTATGTAAAGTTTTCTCCTTGTTTAGGTTGCCAAATGCTCCAAGACATAGCAAAGGAATCATGATAATGACACTAGCCTTCAGACTTTCATGAAAAGGTAAATGGGAAGACTCCCAGGTCCACTGGAAGAAGACAGAAACAGACAGTGAATGCTTTCACAGTTGGGTGCAGTCCAGGCTACTTCACTGCCCAAAGTTAGAAAAAAGCTGACCAAGATGAGCTGAACAGTACTGAGAAGATACACAAAGCTGTAGCAGAAGAATCACAGGCACCCACAAATAAAAAAAACTCCTTCAGAAAATGGAGGCAGGAAAAATATATATAATTTTATACTTTATTTGGGGGTTGAAGTGAGGGGAGGGTCAGTAGGTCAGTGCATTTCCTGTGTTATCGAAGTAAAGATTAGGCCCTTTTAGAGTCTGATGAGTCTGGTACCTAACACACAACCCTGAAATCCACACCGTAACCCTAACAGAGGTGTATTGCTGCTCTGGGGGAACATGTATGTGTGGTACCAGATATGGGAGGCATGGACACTAACTCTATAGAGATGAAAAAGAGGGAGCCTCTGTGCTGAATATGGGCCAGAGGACTTTAGCCAAGGTGTTAATGTTATCATGGGACATGGAGTGGAAACATGTGGACAGTATTTTACTCCCTTGATAATTTGTTCTTTACTCAGTCAATTGAGTAAGGATGACTTGCGAGATTTAAAATTGGTCCAACCTTCAAAGTCCACTGAGGACCTAGCAAGAAACACAGCTCAGATTTTTAGGCTTCCTCTCTGGTCCAAACCAAAAGGGCCGAGGCACATCTCTGCTGCCATGGAACAACTGAAAGCCAAGATAAAGGCACATGCCATGCCACCCTGCTAAACTTTGAGCTTCCACACCTCCAAATGAAGGGCATCACGAGGCCCTGATCTGGTATCACAATATTGACAGGAGGTGAACGTTCTCACGGCAACAGCTGCCAAAGGGCAAAGTTTTCCTCTTTAAAGATAACATCACCCAAAACAGGCCCGCTTTTTATTTTTAAATAGACGAAAGAGCCAC
Source organism: Megaceryle maxima (assembly GCA_024605025.1). Taxonomy (NCBI): domain Eukaryota; kingdom Metazoa; phylum Chordata; class Aves; order Coraciiformes; family Cerylidae; genus Megaceryle; species Megaceryle maxima. Next base: position 48,956 of record JANHGN010009069.1, read on the forward strand.
TGTATCTGGGTGGATCACATGGCTATTGTATGAGTCAGACCTTGAGATTTATTCAATTATTACTCCATTAAGACAAACTGTCAATGAAGTCAGTGGGAGTTTAATCTGAAAGGGGAAGTGGGGTGTGAAACATGGGAAACATTTTACCCCCTGGCCATGTAGATCTTATTTCAGTGTTATTATAAGGCTGAAAAGCACTTCAGGTGGTCTGTAAGGCTGAAATGTGCTCCTCTTAAGAGCAGTCTGCTTCTGTGAACACAGAATATTCTGCCAAATTCTGAATGTGTTTTCAAACATGTTCAATTTTACCCAGGACTATCCCAAAACAACCAGGATTGAGTTTAAGAGACATACAATGATCTGGCCAGAAGACAACATTTTATATTTGAGCCCATTTTGGCACTGTTTGTTTGGCTCTAAAACAGTTTAAATCCACATCACCTTTAGTCTCTAATTTTTTAAGTAATCTCTTGCAGTTGTAAAACAATTATATCCCTTTAAAGGTCCAGTTCTGCTTGCACAACAGTGGCTGGCTTTACTTTGCTATGAGAGGAAGAGCTGACCTTAATGCTCCACTTGATCAAAAGTGATTGTGTTTTAAAGTAAGTTTTAAAGGTCAGGTGGACTAAGAAGCTTCAAATAATTGCAAAGGCAGCTGGTATAATAAATATGAAACTCACTATATGCTTTCTCCTATGCATTGCTAAACTGATCAAACTGGCAGGATGCTTATAAGCTACTCTTCAATAACGTCCAAAGCAAGCAAACCCTGCATGGTTTGGTTTGTACTACTCTTGTTTAATCTTGAGCAATCTTGTTTAAAAAATAATTGATCGGTGCCCCACAAGATTTTGTAATTAAAACCAAAACAAAACATGTTGGGTCATCTTTCCCTCTGATGTCATTTTACTCATTTGAATAAAACAACACTAGGAATGCCTAAGATCTATGCTACATACTTGCCAACAAACTCTGATCAATGTACTACTAAGGTAATAAAAATAACAGAAAAAGCAGGGAGTGAAACTAGCCTCTTTCCTGTGCCCAGGGAATGCAGACTAAAGACCTGCCATTTGCTTGGAACAGCCAGCATGAAAAATAGGAGTATGACTGCTAATTAAAACAAGCAATAGTTTCCTCTTTCATTTTTGTAGTTCGATAATGCAAATGGCCACCGTTATCGTTGGTGCTGCTCAACAAAGTATTCCCTTATTTTCACTTGAAAAGCAGTGTGGGCTGGATTGTGCTGACTCTCACCAATATCACAATGGTTGCAGTGAACGTATCCTGCATTTACACTGGCAGAAATGTCAGAGAGCAGTAAATTCCCTCCTGGAAAGATACATGCTAATATTCATTTGATAGTGGATGTGTAAAATCCAGTCACAGCTCCTCGGGAGAATACACCAATGTCAGAAGCTGCGCTGCCAGCTTCCTCAGAAACCCTTTTCTGCTTCTGTGCCATCCCACCTGGTGTGAGGCAGTGGAGCAATGGATGGGGCATTGCAATCGATTCCTGAGATCAAGCTCCCAGCTCTGCTGCAGACTTCGGGCAAGACCTTGATCCTAGTTCTCATCTTCCATAAAACATCCCCTAACAACCACTTTGAGAACTACAAAAGAAAGCTTTGATAGAAGAATAACTGTCTCAAGCAAGTAGTAATCTGAATAATTTAAACAGCTACATTCTCACACAGTCATAGCTGCTTTCAGAGAGGACAAGAACCAGATACACTTGAGTCAATTGTGATTTGCTGACCTTGGAGGAGGAACTAAAAGTGATTATCCTATTTCTCTTGGTATTTATGAAAAGACATGTTACCATATATAAGAGGGGGAGGAAATGAAAGTGAAGCACTCAGGTCATGATTAAAAGTTGACTAGGCTAAAACTGGATAGTTGATTTCAGTGTGATTCAAAGTGGCTCGTCCATTTCAAAACACCAAAGGCCTGTTGGATTGTCTTCCAGGAAATAAGGCAACAGTTGAGGTGCAAGGCATTTGTGGGGATTAGGGACCGTCTGGGAAGAGCCAATGACTTGAGAAACAGAGGAAAACCATTAACCCTAGTTAGCCATTACTTGCAGAAAATTCCACACACGGAGGCTGCTATTGCTATTGCAGTCTGAAAGTGAGGACAAGAAAGAAATAAAGAAGTAAGAAAGATGGGAGGGAGGTGTGAGGTGATGCCACTTCAGCTGATGTTTACTGATCTGCAATCATTTGAATCCCTTGAATCATATTTCACTGTTCTCTCCACGTTTCACACAAAGAGTACATGGATAGGAAAGTGTCAAAGGTGTGTTTTGAGGTATGTATATGTAAATAAATAAATAAATAGGCATATATAAGTATAGGTATGTGTATATATGTGTATATATGTACATATATAAGAGCATATACATACTTCAAAGTATATATATGTATACATAGGTATATGAAGTATCAATGGCATACATACATATATATATGTAACTTTCTTCAGAAAAAACATAAAACTGTATCAAACAACGTCAAATTGTGCCAAAATTCAAATACTACAACCAGGTACTGCGAAGTCTGACACCTTGGTTCAGTCCAACATTTTACACTTAAACCCAGTTCTACCTAACCTGTATTTTCAGGGTTTTCCACTTTTCACCTCTAGAAAATTTCCAGTGGAGCTGCAGATCTTTCTGAGGTGATTTGATTCCCCTGCCAGTGGTCTCATCTTGTTTAAACACCTTTCAATGACTGCATAGGAAAAGTCACAGACCAACAAGACACTGACTCACAAACTGCAGGCTGACAGTTGCTGTGTGCATATATGGCTATTCAGTGGCGATTTTTTCACCCATTTGTCACTCAGGCTCATGAGAACATCCATACAGCCTTTTTTCTACGTGCACATCCACCTCAGCTTCCCATTCTTCCATCTTGAAAATCACACCACAATGAGATTATGAGGTGCTGGAACAGCAGTGGACTAACTGTGGGCACACAGATCAACCCTGCAGACTTAAGAGCAGGGTGCTTGGCACAGCCCCAACATTCTGGACTCATCACACATCCTTCACACATTTATTTGACACAGGCACAGTGGCCGTCTGTATGGGACTTGGGACATCTGCCTGGCAGATGGAAGTTCAAAGCAGATGCTTGACTTCTTCCTTCTGTGACAGCATGAAGTTTCTGGGTGTAAGAAGGTATATTTGAATGTGTGACAGTCCTGCTTCTGGATGAGATGTTGCTCACACATCATGTTGCCACAAACAGTGGCAGATTTTAACTGTCATATTTCTGTTGAAAAATAAGGAAATTTTATTAAAATCCCGTTTAAATCTTTAAAAATCTGACCTATATTTCCTTGGTTTGACCATTAAGACATCAGCCATTGCTTAGTCCTTTTTCTCTATATCACTTTACATCTAATTAGGAATTGAACCATACCAGCTGTTAACCATCATCCCTGTTCCAATATTTTCTACAATTCTGCAGCTGTAGAATTTGTCCATACATATCTTTTTTTAACAATGAAAGAAAAAGGAGAAGGAAACTCAGGGAAAATTTTCTCCCTCCTAATAGTTAATTATAAATACAAATCTGAAATTTGCAAGCCGCCTTCTGTCCAGTCCGTCAAAACACCAGCACCACAAAATATTTAACAAGATTTGGATCCTGAAAAGATTTATTTCTAGACTTAACTTTCAGCAAATAATTACTTGCATTCTTAAACCCAGGGTTATTGTGGAAAGAGGTGTCGGAATGCCAATACATATGGCCAGAGACTTTGTAGCTGATTGAGAAATACATGCCTTTTTTTGTCTCATCATCCCTCCCCCCCAACAGATATGTACATTCTAGAACTTTCTGTTCCCCAATTAACCCAGTTAACAATTCAATACTGGAAAAAATCCATCAGAAATGGGGTCTTTATCTTCCTTCTTTGCATCAGAAGTTATTCCAAACCTCTGGCCAACAATTTTGCATGTTCTGTATTGATTTTCCTTTGCTGGCACCTTCCAACAAGGCAGCAAAGCCTGGAGGCAGCTAGCTGAGCTCAAGGGTATTTGCAGCATTTATTGCAATAGACACCCCACTCAACAGGAGCCCACACGGGAATGTTTAATCTGGCCAGTCAGAACAGACCAGTTAAACATCAGCTGGAAAAAGCACTTAACAATATCCTGTGGAGAAGCAGCTAAGCACTGACAGGGGATGATGAACAAATAATAAAACCATGGGTTAATTCTTTAAGCCCTTCTATAATTTTAAAATTATGAAGTTCCAATGGTTCTAACTAAATTACCTGTGATCTTCATGGGGCATCTCAGGCCCATGGGCCCCATGAGATCAGAATCAAACTCTCTCTTTTTCCAAACTAAAAAGCAAAAAAAAAAAAAAAAAAAAAAAAAACCATGAACGCACAACATAAATTACAAAAAAAAAAGAACTGCCGGGGTGAGGAGCAAAAAAACATTCTAACCAAAGC
>JANHGN010009069.1:54669-64683 GCA_024605025.1 Megaceryle maxima
AAGTAAATATAAATAAAAGTAAATAATAATAATAAAAAAACCCAAAACTAACAAAATATCATAAATGTGAGACTGCTTATAGCAATATTTAGAATATAACTTTGCATACAGAGTTCTTGTGACTATCCTTGAAAGCAAATCTGGGCTGGCTATTCTGCAAGACCAAAAGAAAGGTGCAAGGCAAAATGCAAGTAACATATTTAAAATAAGCATCAAAAGAATATGATCACACTGAAGTCACGTATAGCTCAACCAGTACTTAGAGGGTGAAGGGAGGAACTGTAGTTTGAGGATCAATGGCCTGAATTTTGCAGGAAGTCTGATAAGATGATCATGATGGTCAAAAGGGTTTAGCTAGCCTTTCAGTGCATTGAGACATTATATCCTTTTATGACAAGATCAGATATTCTTTTATTGAAGACCACCTACCACATTCAGTGCTCGGGACCAATAGCACTGAGCTAAAGAACAACTTTTCCCTTTTTGTCTTCACTAGTTAGCTTGTGGCTTCTGCTATATATATACTCTGCATACATATTTACTCTGTATGTATGCTTCCAGTCCTTGCCTGGGAGGTTTCTTGGAGGCATTTCTATCATGCTTTCACCCCAACAGACAAGGATCTGAAAACACTATTCAGTGGTCACCACCTCCCTCAAATAAATGAGGTGGGTATTCTGTGAACAAATAGCAGGTGACTGTTTAATTAAAAGCTTGTCTAAAATCCATGTGGAGAGCAAGCAAATGATCAGGCACGTCTTCCTTCTTTCATTTATCCATTCCTGGGAGTTCAACTCATAAATTTAATACTGTTTTTTAAAGTTTTAGAGAGAGTCAGGGACACTGATACCCCCACAACATACACATCCTATCTGATTGCACTTGATTTTTATTAAATGCTGGTTTTCACTTTTTTCCCCAATTACTCATTTCAGGAGTTCTGCCAGGTAAAGTAGGTGATGTGCAACCTCACTGACATACCACATATTTGTCCACATCTTTATAGAAGAGTTCTTCTGCTTCTGAATGTGTTGTCCCTTATACTTGCATACTAGATAGATATAAAGAAAAGGGAAATGGGGGAATCATTTTTGGAGGAGACCGGCAGTGCATTCAGAACTTGTGGCTTTATCTGTGAAGTTTGTTCTGTTAGAGTTGGTTTTCGGATTACATTGACCCTGAGTCATTTGGAAAGAAGACTGTGACATCTCTTGCAGCCTGAAACAAACAAACCAACCTTATGTCTTGCAAATAAATATAAGGGAAAAAATGAAGCTGTGATGATCAACTTAAGGAAGTCAGAGAGAAATGTTGGCTCTTAAAAGAATTAACAGCAGTTTCCCAGTAACTGTAGTACAATTTGTAGCGTAACTATAGTACAGTTTGTTACTTTCTCACAGCAGATGCCTGCAAAACTGGATTAATGGATCCTCTCTCATATCTAGGTGGTAATGAAATGATGATACAATATTTCCAGCTCTTAGCACAACTTTCAACTTGTAAAATGCTGAGGCGTGCCCATAAAACACGGACAAAAGTATGTGGGGCATAATAGTAGTCATAATAATGAGATATTAATGATACCAAAAACTGAGTGGTATTTACCATGAAACTCACAGAGAGAAAAGGTCCTTAAGCTATTATTTTTTTCTTATTTCATTAGAGATTATCTTGTTTCTTTTTTTACTTCTGCCCAACATAACATTATTCTGCTTTCTACACAGACTTAGACACTCACACGTGCTGTATCTGGCACAGCTTTATGGTGAGGTATAATTTATCTTTTAAATTTTGCCCCCAGGAAAGGCTGAGATAGATCATCACGTGTATTAAGACTCCACAGAGGTCTTGCAGCAGGTCTAAATGAAATCTACGCTCATAGCAAAGTACCTTTCTGTTGCTGAAGTCCTCGTGTTGGCATGAACCAGGCATGGCACCCAGGATGTGCACTGGGTCTGCTGTTCCTCTACCACTCACAGGAGTCCTTCTGCAGCAATTCATGCTTCTGCTTGAATAACAAGAGGAAGCCATTCCTTGAGACATCAGAGAATGCCCACAGTTACAGGCCTTGTATTTTTTTGCTTGGTCATTATTCACCAAAAGTACAGCAGCTCCATCTGTTCTCAATTGATCAGTGCCGAGAGACTTTGTGAAGTGACAGAAATATTTGCGAACGTATGGTGAAATTCTGCACATTTTTCATACATCTTATATTGTACTGTGACCACTGTCAATATTTGTTGAAGCATTTTATGGAAAATTCTTACTCAAAATCTAGCAATAAAACCGTGCAATCATTCCAATTAAAGTCCTTCAGGTTTAAAAAAAAAAAAAAAAAAGAGACAGATTATAAATATTCTTTTTTTATCTCACCCAACAAAAACGGCTACAAAACCAGGACAGACTTGTAGATGACACTTGTGCCTACAGCACAGGTACAAGAGGGATGATATTTCACTTGTCTGTAACAGTAGTTCTTGCTCCAAAGTTTTAGCTACATATACTACTCACAGTGAAAATTCCAAACATCTTCTCCAAGGATTAAATTTGCCTTATGCACAAAGATTGAGGAGCCTGGCGGAGGAGCTGAGCCTTGGGTGCTGAATTCCCTTTACCAGCTGCAATTTGGTGAAAAACGTGAAAATGGAAATTCTGTCTCTTGTCTTTGTTCTGCTGTTGGACAAATGCCATTGAAAGCCACAAGAAGGGTTTCTGTATCAAACTGCAATCGCTGTACTCCTCCAGGATCTGTGGTGTGAAGATGTACCCCTCTATTGTAGAAAAGTCTGATTTATCTGGTTCCACTGTACACCCTAAGATGCAGTAAGGTGTGCCTACAACAGGATGGCTTATGCTGAAACTAAATTCCTGCTCTCTTCAAAAATAATTGTTGATCAAAACACACTTTTGCTGACTCCACCAGTGCTGCCATATCTGCAAGTGTAAATGAAGGGTAATGCAGCTGTTCATCTCACAGACCGTTGTGTATTTTGACAGTGTGGTTTTCCCCTCTTGCTTCCCTCTTTGCTTGGCTCAAACAATGAGCCTGTCCACTGGTGTGCAGCAGAAAAACACAGTGTTGAGATGGTTTTCTCTTTTTGTGTGTGTGTGCATGCAACAGCTGGTTATGCAACCTTTTTGAGGAGGGGTCTTGGCAGGCAGACTCCACTGAAATCACATTATTCAGTCTAAAAAACCTCCACTGGTGTTTGTCATATGAGCTCTCATCCAACAATGCTGTGGTGTGAAGGGACCCTCAAAAATATCCCAGAATGTCCAACATCCTGATCTTTGTGTACACAAACACATAGTCCTCACGAAAGGATTTGCTTATGCCAGTCAAAGAAAGAAAGTGTAGGGGGGTATATGTTACATGTATTATTCTGTCTGTCACATCACCTTCACTGCCTCATTATTTATTTATTTATGTCAAAGCCAACCTGTATTCTATCTCAGGCATGGCAAGTGTTTATATCTCAAGAATCACGCCCACATTTTACATACTGGGAGCCCAGCTCAGCTCGAGGCTGCTCGTGATTCCCACTACAGTCAACAGGAGCTGCACATGTTCACCTGGGAGGCAGCGTCCCTCAACCTCCTGGTGCCACTTCTGCTGGTGAGGAGAAAATTAATATTTTATAGCAGAGAAAAATAACTGGAAGCAGCCCTGCTGCACTGTAGTAGCCGGCACTGTGCGTGATGTATAGCATGCTGCCTAGCAATGTTGCTAAGCAACGCGGCACCATCCAAGAAAATCCTGCATTAGCTTGTAGTGGCTGGTGGGGTGGGTTAGACGTGACACTCTGCACACAGAGCTACGTGGAGAGAGGTGTGCTTTGCTCAAGACTATTACAGCCATCTCTGATGGATAATATGTCTCCCCTATTAATAATTCTCTCTACACTGATGATCCACATCATGATGCACCATGCGCTGCAATAATTTTCCGCTGAAAAAATGCCTCCCCCCACCCCCCACGCTTCCTGTTTCTTAATGCTCTTCAAACCTGATTTAGAGAGTAGCAAGTAGTGGAATTTTACAGCTACATCCCATGATGCTCTTGCTTTCGCTCTCAATCCCATAGCCTGGCTCATACCTCAAACTAACCGTAAAGTCAGATCACAATGATGTGACTCACTATTATAACTAAAGATAGATCTTGTCAAAAGCAGTCATGAGCCCTGGATGCTAGAGGTTGTTTATTCAGCATTGTGTTTTGGGGTGGGTTTTTTTCTGTTCTGACTCCGTAACTTTTGACTTTCAGATGTCTATCCCGTGTTAGTGAGTATGTGGGTGAGCAGGCAGGTATGGCACACACTTTTTGTGATATGGAGAAAACCACAGATGGGATGCACAGAAGTATAACTGTGGGTGTGGGTTCAGACTCATACAGGTCCCAGGTCAGAGCTTCACAGTGGCACAGGCTGGGTACTCCCAAACATCGCATGGGCATGGGGCAGGACAGCCACAGAAAGGGGGGAGAATCTTTTTAAGGGGGTTTCTTCTAAGCCTATCAACTTTATTTATTTATTTATTTAAACATTTACAAAACAGCTTTTTTCAAGTGTGAGCATTCATCTGGATCATTTAATACCCTAACTGAACAAAGCAGTGCTGGTGCTGGAGACAAAGAGAAGCAACCTAGACACAAACTGAGACAAGAGGTGCTCTTGCTCCAAAACCAGCAGCTCCTGCTAAGGCCACAGAATGGCTCATCCTCGGACAGAAGCAGGTAAAGTGGCAGTACAGGTAAGACCTGCTCTGATCTGGCCATCTGTGTCAGTGACCATGTAACGGGGACAGGGGTAATACAGGCTCTGGTGAAACTCCATGGGCATAACAGCTCTTCGGGGCAAGCACACCTGGGGATATGCTGTCCTGAAGGACAGCAGCTCCTTCTGGTGCAAAGCGATCTGAATTTCCCCCAGCCTCAGCCACCCAAGCACAGAGAAAGGAGGATTGACTTTATGCCATAAACATAGACACGGAAACTGGCAGGTGAGGGAGCTGGAGATAGTTCTTTGTTTGGACATACTGGATCCATTTCAGCCCTGTATAATTCCACTAGTGTCAAAGCAATTACATCAGGGACAAAACCAACCCACTATTTTTAACCTAGCCATTTCCTTCTATGCCCTTCATTCAGGAAATCCCTATGCAAGTGCATGATTTTAGTCATGTGAATATTCTCACTGGATGCAGTGTGACTGCTCATGTACTTAGAGTTAAACGCATGCATATATACATGAGGGACTGAAGCCTAAAGCAGCATTGGAGGGAAAGAAGAAAGTAAAGTAGTGTGGGAATACCTAAACAACAATGTACTATGAGGGTCTGTGAAAGGTGTCTGCTCATCTGGGTGCCAGTAATATTTCTGGCTATGTTTCCCCTTTTAAGTTTGGCAATTCCTCTGAGACCAACAGCATCTTTAGGAAACCATTTTAAGGTATGACTGCTGTAAAGGGGGGCTGGGGGGGGGGGGAGTGGTGAAGAACAAAATACCCAAAATGCTCTGAAAGTATTTCATAAAAATTTTAACAAAGAAGCTAGTTATGCAAATGTCCTTTGGGGACTGCAATCTATGTCTGCGACTTTCACAACCTTGCTCTGATTCCCTATCCTGCACTTGCAGAGAACACCCTAGGGGTCTTCATAGGAAGCCTCGACATACATGTTTTTCTGCATTGTTTCAGGCTTCACACTTCTGCTGTTCCTCAAAAAAAATTACTTCCAAACACAAATCTCTGTTTATGATCTCTAACCAGTGCCAGATGTCAGCAATGCAATTTTCTACAGAAATCTTCTGAACAGTGACTCTCGTATATTTATATCTTTCAGCAATTTAAAAGACAGACCAGGAAAACATCAACCAAAGAAAGTTGGTTGATGAATCCCCATTCAGTTTCTCTTACACGTGGATTGTTTTAAAAATCCTCCCCTGCAAAAGCACTGCTTTCACCACTTCAGGAAGACCTTTTTCAAAAAGCTGCATGCATATTATCACATCTGCCTGCAAAAAGAAATGTAACAACAAATCTTGACATATTAGGTTTAAGCCTTCAACATGTGATCTGAACAAGGGTGACTTTCACAGATACCATACTGCAAGATAAGTGATTCAGTGAAGTTCCTGAAATCAGCAGAGTTTGCAGCAGAGCAAATGAGATCAAAATTGTCGTAATAAATCAATCCACAAAGAAAGTGCTCTCATACATTGCAAAACAGGTTAACAAGAGTCAGAAGACTTGCTGAATTAATTTGTCATAAATGTGGTGTAAGAGCTACTAGAAATAGTTTTTTATTTCTATGACACCTAGAATAGTCTTTAATTTCTCATGCTTATCCAAATGAGGGAAAACACCATCTTTATTTTTTCAAGTCCCATGCCCACCAAACTTCCCCTTACTTGCATGAGAACTGTTTAAATTTGCTAAGAAAGCAAACAGCTTAGTTTCAACCCAACTTTCTGTTTCAGGTTTATGTATTTGCCATGCAAACGAGACAGGCAAATCCATGAAATTCATTTCACAGGACATTGAGCAAATGGAATGTGGAATAATGTTCTTTAGTTTCTGACGTACGATCAAATGCAAGTTGGCTACAGGGAAAGAGGAGACATGCAACAGCCTTGAAATAAACTGCCACAATAACCATAGTTAATATATGAATAAAGTTATATTCTTGGTATTGGCTTCCCTCTTGTGGTAACGAGTAAGCTGTGGCCCCAATATGTATCCAGAATCTGCTGAGGCATCGTGCTGCAATACACTCATTGGGCAAGAACCTTGCATCTGTGCACAAGACAGATAATTTCAGTTCAGGCTCCACAGAGATACCTCAGACTCGAGTATTTCAGAGATCTACCCACTGTGACTCAGGTCAGTATCTGGCCCGAGTTTAAATCAAAGGAAGAGAGGTCTTCCACTTGAAGGTGCACTTTCAGTCCTGGCTGAGAGGGTGGTTCATGTTCTAGATCTGTTCAGTCAATGATCTCTGCCGCTTCTGCCACTTTAGTGGGCACTTCTCCTGTGACAGACCTCAAGAATATGGGCAAATTCACTGTGTATGTTTCCATTCTGACTCCAGAGTTGAGCCTAGTTTAACATCTCATTTTCCACAGCAGTGATGAAGCACGCATAATGATCCTCCTCTTCTTTATTTTCTCCATGGCCACTTGCATATTGCCATAATTTGACTGACATTTGTGAATTAACAATTGTATTTTTTTTTAATGGCAGCATGTGTCAGAAGGTATCATTGCTATTAATAAAGTGTGTTTCATCAGCAGAATTTAAAGCTGTTTATGAAGGATGTTGGTCTCGTTCTTGCTTTTTTTCAGATGGGGGAACTGAGGTGCAGCATAATTAGAAGCCAATCAGCAGGACCAATGCAAAGCTGAAAATAGATCCCAAATCTCCCAAGTCTCAGTGCAATGTTCTAACTGCTGCTCTGCCAACATGTGAAATGGTAAAGCTCAGCTATTAGTACTACCTACAGCAAAACATGTCTATTATTCCCATATTTTCCCGAACTGTTTATTTTTACCATTAATATTCCAGGGACAAGGTTGTCCATGGAACAGTCAAATATCCAAGTGAGCCCACATCACCTTTTCTAGTATAAAGCCTTGCAGATTAATGCTTATTTCACCAATCTATAAAAATCATATCATAGCTTACCCTTAAATTAATTTTTCAGGCTTTCTAGGGTATCTTTAAAAAGTGTAGATTTATTTAAATCTACACTTTGTAAAAGTGTAGATATTTTGCCAAGCACCACTACAAGCACCGAGCTGTGGTTTCCTTCCCCTTTTACAACAGATTACTGTGGTAGCATGGAAGGTAAACTACAACACCATGAGCACCCCAGAAGTATCACATGCACAATAAAATTGTAACAATCATTTTATCATATAACAATGCGAGCTTGAAACCTCCCTTGGAGGGCAGGAAAATGTAGGCATAGGCGCTTTATTTTGCAATTATCCCTATGAAGAGCTTTCCGCAGAGTCTTCTGACAGTGAAGTCAGTGAGTTCAGTCACCTAACTTGATTAATATTGCTCCTGCTCCTATTCTGAATTCCCCTAATCATTTTTGTGGCTTTACAATCATTCTTTCCAGTTTAGAGAAAAAAGGAAATGTTTTCTGTCCCCTGCCACTGAGTGAAAAACCCTTTTCTTAATGGGAAAATGAGTCAGGTCTTCCCTAAGCAGCAAGATTGTAGTGGGTGGGTCACTCTGCTGGTAAAGGTTTAGTCCCTGGGGAGTCAGCATGACAGAGTACTTGAACTTACCTGCCCAAGCAGAACGGCTCATGGAGCAGAGGTATGGAAAATAACCAGGAGAATTAGATTCAGCGAGAGTACCAATTGTTCCTACAGAAAATAAAGGGCAGCCCCTGGGAGAGGAAAAAATCCAACAAAAACAAAACAAACAAAAAAAAGAAACCCACCACCACACCAAAACAACAATAAACAGAAACCTTCCTTCAGAAGCTGCAGGAACAAAAATACAGCAGCAACGGGGAGGTGAGTTTCGGTCATGGCTTTTTCGTGCTACATTCTCTGAGCTTAACTTGAGCACCACGAGAAAAAAACTCCTTCACTTCTTGTAAATAACATAAATCTTTTACAGAGGTCAGGAGCTTGTTTGCAGCTACACCCTGGCTTCTCTGGGGACTCTCCCATGCCAAATCTGGGAATCCCAGGCTCAAAGGAAACAGCCAGGTGCAATTACTGACTGGCAGGTCAGTAGAGCAGCATTCAAAACAGGCCAAAAGCTCATGTTTCAGGTGAGTTGAAAGGTGAAGGAGAAAAGTATTCAGTGTTTATTCAGCATTGCTTAATAATTTTTGGTCATTAGTATAACTACTAGAGGTTTTTGTATGTGATGATGTTTGGTTTTTTAAAGAAGTTGGCCATAGCCTGGTAGAGGGCAAGTCTGGCATGGTTTGTGACACTGACCTGATGTGCTCTCATCACTGCAAAGCCGCCAGATGCATTGTTACAAACTTCATCTCCTTTTTACCTCTACACGCTGCAAGTTCTTTGTGGAATGGTCCAAGTCTTGCTACAAGTTTTACAACACCTCATGCAGCTGGGCCCTGATGGAAAAGCATCCCCACCACTACCACCACTGAAGAATCATCACATTCCTTCTAGAGACATAAAAGTGCTGATTACAGTCAACTCTGTGGCTGTTATGCATGTGTGAAGGCCATGTGTCTTTGATAAAAGCACAAGGGTGTGCCTAAATGTATCTAAACCCAGACCAATTATTTTCAAGATTTCTCAATAAAAGGAAAATAATACATATTTTGCAGGGTTTCAGTTCAAATCTGTCTCAACAGGAGAAAAATGTGATGCTTATAATATCACCATGTTTACTAAGAGTGTGTACTTTAAGGTTACAATCCTACAAGCACTAAAGTAGCAGATCCACAAGTGAATGCTATTCCAGCTTGTAAATGTTCAAGTGTTCACCAAGTGACCAAATTGAAACCAGGGATAAAGGTAAATGTCAAATTATGAGTGACTGGCAGTATGGAGAGTTTACTTGCTTTGTAGGAGAAAAAAACCTCCTAAATCCTCCCATATTATGATGATGGAGGAATCCATTATTGTAACAGATATCCAAATACAAGAACAGACTTTATCAGGATTTAAATTTTCCTTTCAGTATAAGGCAGAACTGTTTATCACTTGTGGGTTTTTACTTCTCTAAAATTAAGCTCTGAGAGGTGCTCCGATTTTAATTCTTAAACACCATCAGGATTTGACCCAATCCCTAGTTCACTAAAGTGCTCTCAGTGATTTGACTGACATCAGTAAGCCAGGTTTTCTGTTTATTAAAATGGTACAAGATCAAAGTCTGTCTGAATTAAACTACAAAAACTTGGGATATGGAACCCAAATTCAAATAAATCCATTCCCTGCACCATTCAAAAACTTAAGTGCATGCACATTATCAAAAAAAAAAAAAAAAAAAAAAAAAAAAGCTACAGAAAAAGAAAGAT